>PVJS01044358.1:0-16674 GCA_004027185.1 Glis glis | reverse complement strand
TTTTAATTTGGAAACAGGGTCTCACTAAGTTGCTGAGGGTCTTGCTAAGTTGCTGAGGCTGGCCTTGAACCTAAGATAATCCTGTCTCAGCCTACTAAGTACTGGAATTACAGGTGTGTGCCACCATGCCCAGCTTAGTCCATCATTTCAGTCTTAGAGAAGGGGAGGATTATTGCAAATTCAACTTCTTGGTACTGATTTCCTGGAGCTATTTTACTTGTCACATAGCAAGTATGGTTATTTTATGATACAGCATAGCAGAAAAGGCACTGGACTGAGAGCCAGAGATGGGTTCTTATTCCAGCATGACTGTTGACTAGCTGGATGGCTTTGGACCCCTCTTGACCCTCAGCTTACCTTCTCAGGCTACATTAGTTCCATTTCTTTGAGCTCTCACATTCTGTGAATTCATGACATCACTTGACCATCGTATCCATTCTACTTTTTATTTGGCATTTTTGTCCATTTAATACATATATACATATATAAAAATCTGTACATGGAAAAAATACAAAATAAGTATTTCTTTATAAGTTATGCAATTAAACAACTACCTTTTGAAAGTTGAAAAACCATTGCAAAAAAAAAAGAGAGACATCTAGCCAGTCCTTTATAGCCATTCACAATAACCGTGGTATACAATATCCATACAAAACATATGTACAAAATAGTGTACAGTTCATAAAAGCTGTGCAAAGACAGCAAAGTTCAGTTAAAAAAAATCAAAGCGGCTTATGGGTGTCTCTCTGTCCACATCCCACTCAGTGTTCCCAAGCTTGACAGCTTAGCATCATCTCCCCAGAAATAATAAAAGGGCACAAACCAGTCTGCTTGTGCTTGGTGCATATATTATGGTTGTAGAGGTTAAAAAAGAAAAAGCTTAAAAATACACACAGGAATAGAGACTGCCTCTTCTCCCTTCACCCGCCCCTTTTAACTTCTTTCCCCAGAGAGCATTTGGAAATAAAAGCCTCAATATTCTCATTTCCCTTAGAACAGAAAGCATAGGCACATACTTAATCTTTTCGAAATCCTTGTGCTTTCTAAGGGAACTGTAATGGGAAGACAGGGGTGGGCTGGGGGTTACTGGAGTCTGCAGTGGGGTAGGATGCCCTTGCTACTTGGCATAGAGACAGGGAGAGATCTAGGAGGCCAGAGGTCTTGGAGTTAATTACGTGCTCGGTGCTTTGACTCCTGGTTCTGTTTTCTCCTCTATAAAAAGGTTTTCCACTCCCACCTGCACACAGTTTTTAATAAGCAAGAAGGAACGGGGCCCTGCAGAAAGTTAAGGCTGGGACGAGATCTACACTTCTGTGGGGGAAGACTGTTTGGAGGTGGTGTAGAGGAAGAAAATGTCTCTTTGGGACAACAGAAGGGACTGCGACTCCCTTGAAGAGAAGATGCTTCTACAGCCGGAGCCGCAGCGTGCAGGAAGCGGGGACAAAGTGCGGCGCACAGATACAGAATCCCGCCTCTTTGATTCCAAAGCACTTAGCAATAGTACGGGGCGCGGGAGCGGCTTCTAGGACACGGTGATTTCCTCCTCGTCGTCGCCCTCCTCTTCCTCCTCGGAGTCGGAGAAGTCCGAAGGTTTGCCGGGGCTGCTCGAGTGCGCGGGGGAAGCGGGCAGCGGCCCCTCGAGCTGCCGAGGGTCTGCGGGCGCGGGGTAGCCCAGGCGGTGGCGGGGGCTGCCTGCGCGCTCCTCGTCCTGGTCGTCCCCGGGGCCCCTCTGGCCCACGTCGCTGAGGTCTGGGTGCGGATTGAGCTTGGTGGGAAGGGTCTGTTCGCGGCAGCCCCCGCTGGACAGGAGCTCGCGCTCCTTGGAGTTTCTCCATTTCATGCGTCGGTTCTGGAACCAGATTTTCACCTGGGGCGCGGGGAGGGCGAGGAGAGCGCAGGTCAGGGCCCGGCCCGGGGAGGCGTGCAGGGAGGCCGCGCCCGCAGGACGTTTGGGGGGAACTGGGGAGGGCCCTGTCTTCCCCGGCCTCGCCCTTTGGCCCTCCGTCCCCCAGAGTGACTGGGGGCGGGTTCCAACATTCACTCCACCCCCACCCCACAGCTCCTCACTTCTCTTGGCCCGGCCTCTGGCATCTGGTCCTGCTGGCCGGGGTGGGGACGCGGGGCCTCGGGGAGATGGGAGGGTGGGGTGTGGGGAGAAGCAGGCTGTGCTCAGAAAGCTGGCTAGCGCATTTATGAGTTGTCTAGACCTCGGTTTTCCCATCTGTGCGGTGGGCCTAAGCGCTGTCAGAGACCCCTCCCAATTGATTGACTGGGGGCCGGGCTGCAGCGCGGGCGGAGTGGCTGCTGAGGCACTGCCCTCACCTGAGAGTCCTTCAAGCCCAGCTTGGCCGCCAGCTTCTTGCGGTCGGGCTTGCTGATGTACTTCTGCTTCTGGAACATCTTCTCCAGCGCTTTGCGCTGCACGTCGGAGAACACGGCTCGGCGCAGCATGCCCCGGCGCGGCTTGCCACGGGCGGCCAGAGGCCAGGAGAAGGTCCCGGGGATGGGCACGACGCTAGAGGAGCCTGCGGGGCGGGGGGGGGGGAGTGAGTGGGAGTATCGGGCAGGGACCTGGTAGTGTCCGCCCCTCCACCACCGCTTTCCCATTCATTCATTCATTCTCATTCTCTCTCTCTCTCTCCTCTCTTCCCTTCATCTCTTTAAAGCGCTCCTCTTTCTCCCCCTGGAGAATAGGCTACGAACCTGCAAGAGTGAAAGGCTCTTTCCGCCCAAATAACTCTCCCTTTCAACCGTACAAACCCGGATTAGGAAAAGCCACGAAAACAGCCCCCCACAATTGCCTGTTGAGTTTTTCCATTCAAGAGTCTCAGGGAAACAACCCTGCGCAGACCAGCTCAAATAGCAACAGAAAAAGTCAATTTAAAAAATAAAATTTCCATCTGGGGCCGCTCAGTTTCCCCTCTAACCTTGCATCACCTTGGTGGCTTTTTGCATTCTTTCGATGAAAATGGGGTATTTTGCTGGTTTGATAAGAGAGAGGGAAATCTGCTTTGTTTTTTTTTTTTTGAAAGATCCAATCAGTATTCATCTTTATTATATTAATCTTTCCTCCCCTCACCCCACAAAATGTAAAGAATTCGTCCAGAATACTTGAAAAGTGGCAGCTAATTAGCACATTGACCGCTTCCCAATGGGTATTGGCATGGTAAAAAGAGGGAGAGTTTCGCTTTAAGGGAGAGAAAAAGAAAAACAAAAAGAAACAGAGACTCTAATGAAGCGTGAATGGTAATTGTGTAGTAATGAACTAACAGAAAAAGACTGTGGACAAGCAGCGAAAGCCATATATTACTGGGACAAAAGAGATTTACACTTTCAAACTAAACACAACTGCAGGCCAAGACCATTGGGAGAATACTGATGGCAGAGTCTCCTCTACCCCCAGTCGTTCTCATTAAATGGACATGAAAAGCTATTTATAAAGCTCGGGTTGTTTTTGTTAGGGCATTGAGAGGAGGGAGAAAGGGAGCAAATTCCATGATCAGCGGGAGCATGAATGTTTGGGGAGGCGGTTGGTGCATTCTCTCTCCCCCTCTAAAAAAATCAATTGCCGGTTTCTTTTGCTGATATTTGGGACTGCAGTCGTGCGCTTGCCCATCCCCCACCGACCATCCCCCAGTCTCTCTTCTCTTTATAAGGGCTCCCCTGTCTCCCGAGTTTTGACCAATTCCAGAGTTTTTGAGCCACAGTTCGGAATCGCCAATGAGATTCCAGGATGAAACCCTGGTGGAAATGGCGTCAGGAGTTTTTCATTTAGACTAGGATCCATTAAGGACCGCTTTCCAACTGTTTCTTACTTTACAAGCTCAACACTCTCTTAAAAGATAAGGCGGAGCCCGGTGCAGAGGTGCGCGCCTGAATTCCAGCGCTTGGGAGGCTGAGTCGGGAGCATCGCAGGTTCGAGGCCGGCCTCGGTAATTTAACAAGACCGCTATTTGAAAATAATAATAAAAGTCTGGGGTTGTAGCCCACTAAGGGGTTCAATCCCCTGTACTCCACCCCCCCCCCCACACACACACACAAGTGGCGGTGGAGGAGGGTATGAGAAAGGGTTGGAAATAGAAGGTGGGGGTTGGGGGATCTAGTCCCCCTCCTCCTGAGCGACCCCCGCAATCCCACACAAGAGGCACCCCATGTGGTCTTGTGAAAAGCCCAAGCCCTGAATGAGTCTTAAAGAGAAATTAGCCCCGGCTGGTAGGTGTCTCTCAGCGGCATGGAGGGGCGAGGGCCGGTCTGTGTGTGGCTGCCCGGAGGAGCTGACCAATTGGTCATGGTGCTGAAACCTTTGTGGAGAATCGTGGCCAAGTGCACTGACTCTGTGGGAAAACGGCGGCGTGAAGGGATGCCAACAGCTCCTCTCCGGGAAGGGAACCGCCTCAAATTGGGACCATGACAATTCTTGCTAATTTGTAGAGCAGGGAATTGGTGCAAAGTGTCAAGCAGTCACTGCTTGTGCTAAATAGGGCATCAAATTGGCGCGACGGATTCGTGAATGTTGTACGCCTCGCAACCTCTGAACCAGAGCGTAACCCCGAGGGGTGGACCGAGAAATATGGCTTCGGGGCAGGGAGCGACGGGCCAGCCTCGCCCTAGGAAGGGCACGAGACCTACCTGGGAAATAAGAAGATCTGATGAAAGGTTGGAAGGAGCCTTCAAAGTAGGGAAAGGCGAACGTTTTGGGAGGGAGATTCTGGAGCAAGGTGGGGGATGTTTCTGGGAAAGAGAGAGGAAGACAGAAAATTTGATTACATACTTGATTAATTGTACAACACAATGAATACATGAAATGACAACACTTCTGCTGGTTTCAACGGCATCTTTTAGAATGTATTTGACAGACGAAATCTTTTTAACATTGTTTCATACGTGGGAATGCTTCCTTTCCCCCAAAAGAATAGTCCTCTGAGACGCCCCCTCGCCCGCAATACCCATCCTAGGCATTGCGATGATAGATTGGCCTAGTGCAGCAGGGAAGAAATCTCAGCTCTACAATACTAGCTAATCCTTGACGTATATCGCCTTGGGCTGAGAAAACCTGTCTCCTAGGAGTTAGAGCGCTGAAACGCGGACGCCAAGGGGCGTGCACTGCGCACTACTGCGCGCGCTCTCCGCTGCCCCGCCGCCCGCGCTCAAGTTCATTCTGAGGGTGGGGCAAGCCTGGAGGCTTTTCTTCCCGGAATTGGCTGGACTTAACACTCACATTGCCCGACGTGAGGGATCGGAGTTCCTGCGTGTGCGCACGCACTGGTGTGCGCGCCGGCACTCGCTCCGTAAAGGAAACCGAGGCCAGAAAGACCCTGCGAATGCCTAGCACCTGCGCAGGCCCTCGGCGCTCTGCCTTCACTTACCCGTTCTGGGCGCCGAGGAGAGGATGGCATTCACCCCAAACTTCAGAAACGTAGGCTCGTTGGCAGGGGAGAGGGCAGTCTGCGGAGAGCTGCCCCGCCTGCTTCCCGGACCCGGGGAGCCCAGGTCCGAGGTCCCAGAGTCGGTGACCGCCGCAGGGGCCCCCTGCCTGGGGGGCGACGTGGTGGCTCTGGGTACCGTGCGGGGCAGGTAGGTGGGAGGCCGGCTGATGCGGATCAGATCCTCCACTAGGAAGCTAGAGTGCCCAGAAAATGCCGACTGAAGAGACTGGGGCAGCGTCAAGGTGGGCGTGGGCCGAAGGAGGCTAGGATACCCGGCGGGGGGCGCGAGGAGCCCTGGGAACATCATGGTTGGCGTGGGGCAGGCGAAGTCACCCTTCTTCCAGTAGCCAGAGGGTAAACGCCTCGCTTCCCGCCCCTCCTGTTCCCGCGGAGCCCTCTCCTGGGCTTAGCAAACGTCTCCAAGTAACGGTCCCACTTGGGCGTCTGCGAGTCCTCCGTGGTCCTCCCGTCGAGGTGATGGTTTTATAGTGGCCCGCCCGCTAACGCGCTTTGAAAAGTGACAGCGCTGACAATGAAGTTCAACAAAGTTCTCCACTCGAGCTTCATTCGCTGGAGGCTCTGGGCTCTCTGATTGGCGCAGAGGTGCAATTTATGATTGGATTAGTCTTCATAAGCATGGCCCGCACAATGGGCTGGCAACAAAGGCCCGCGCGCATCAATTCTGCATATCGACCGCCTCTTTGCAATACAGTGTGCCCCCAAAGCTCTTGCCCGGGGTTTTTGTTCCGAAGCAACACCCGGGCTAATTAAATGCCTATTTAGAAGTTTCAGATGACATCTTGCCTCAAAGAAAAGGAATTATTTAAAGAACGCACTAAATTTATTTGCAGCTCTCCTGCTGAGCCTGGAAAATAAATCAATAAATATTCATAGAAATACATCTCCAGGCTATCGGTAAAATAGCCCCCCCCCGTGTGTGAGTGAGTGAGTGTGTGTGTGTGTGTGTGTGTGTGTGTGTGGCAATGGAAATTTTTAAGTCCGTGAACATGAAAATATACTCCCTCTCTGGTCTCTAACCCTGCCACTCCAGCTGAAGCATAAAGCAGATAGAGACATGGGTTAGATCAATGTTAGAAGTCCCACTCTAACAGCCAAATACGATTTGGAAATTGACGATTGGGGAATGTTGGATGTGTCCCTAAGGGTTAGGGAGTTCTTGATTTATTATTTCATTTCAGGAGACCGATTTGAGTTTGAAAGTTGGTGGATACCTAGTAGTAAAACAAGTCCCCTGCAAACTCCCAGCAATTTGGAAAAATGATTTTCAGTGAAATTTCTCCAAGAGTCTGTGCAAGGAGAGCCAGCTAGCTCACTGGGGGGAAGGAGCCGAGGAAAGTCCAGCACCCGCTGGGCTCCAGTATTCCACCTGCAAAGTCTTTACTCCTACCAGAAGCTATCTTAGGCAAGGTGACCCGACGCTTTGAGTGCCTTGTTGGCCTTTTTCCAACCTCTAGGAACATTTGGCTTTTTGACTTGCAACTCAGGGCCTGGACTTTTAAAGTCCTGTTAAAGAAGGTCTGGAAGTCGTCCCGAGAGAACCCTACCTATTTCGGAGCCAAGGTTTTGCAGCTTCTTAATCAACTGCAACTTTCAAATGCTTGAAAATCGAGGGATGGTCGCGGTTCCCAGGAATGCCGATCCACACCAGGAACACCTCTGGTAAATTTGGCGCCTCAAATGAGAATCCTCCAGGAGACAATCCCTTCGCTTTTCCCTGGGTTGGGCCGGGAGGTGGCAATGAGCCCCCATTCTCCTGTTTCTCTGCTCAGGGAGATAACAGATGTGTTAAATGTCCCATTCATTTCTTTGGTGTGGCCCAGCCTCCCCAAAGAGAAGTGTGCAGCCCCGCCAGGCCGCCCTGATCCTATTAACCATGAACTAACTGTCACCTTCAGCTGGTTTTCCTTTTTGCTTTTTAACACAAAGCTTTCTCAAAAATCTTATTAACCAGCTTTATTTCTCTGGATGGTTTTGTTCAGGGCGTTTTGTGTTGATGATCTCCATGTCGCTGCTTTAACCATTCAATAAAAGTGCATCTGCGATTTATATCACATTAAACCAGAATCAGAGCCCGCTAAAGCTCTCCCTTGATTCAAATTAAAAAGTTATTTTGCCCGGGCTGCAGAGAGGAATTAATGCTTGAAGATGACGTAAGCATGGAGTTCCTGAGCCCAAGACGGCTGATGGAGGAGGAAAGGAACTTCTTAAATAAGTCACCACGTAAACATGGGGGATACATTGGCGGCCCCTGGGAATGGAATCGGGAGATCTGTCGAAGACCTTCAAAAGTTCCTCTTTTTGAAGTTTCACAGTAAAGTAGGTGAGAAAAGTCTAAAATATTTGAACACCTGCACTTTGACCTTGCCACAAGACAAAGCTCTGTGGCCCGGGCTCTGTTCTCTCCCTTCCTCCTGGCTTCCTCCTGGCTTCCTCCTGCACCTCTTTCTCTGTCTCTGTCTCTCTCCCCTTTTTTCCCCACTCTTCCTTGTTCCTTCCCTCTTACTCAGTCTCGCTCCTCATTGTCATCTCAGCCCTTTGGGTCTGAAGGTCTGGAGCAGTTTCGAGTTCCGGGCTGGACAGGAGCAGCAGCTACAGGTGCTGAGTCCCTATCCATTAGGTGTTTGCTGGGTCTTCTGGATGCTCCAATAAAGCTTGTATTTGCAGAAATCAATTTGGATTGTGTGTGGGTATGGGTGGGGGGAACTTAAAGCCAGTCTGGGAACATTTCAGCACTCCCTTCGCTAAGCCTTCTCCCCAGTTGGGGCATTTCCCTGGCTGTAGTTTTTGCAGTTATTATAGAGTTGGTTGACATGTTCTGTGTCCCCCTACACACACACACACACACACACACACACACACACACACACGCACACCCTTCTGTCTCATTATAGACAAACTTCTGCTAACCTCTCTACTTTTAAAAGGCAGCCCTGACATTTTTTGGGAGGTGGGTCAACCCCTTGCTGCGATCCACGTGGACCCCACTTCCTGCAGTCGTCTCTGCAGCCTCCTAAAGAATTCCTAAAGCGCCAAAGAGGAAAACTGAGGGCGGGGGCGAGAGCTGGCCGCTGGTGAAAAGGCAGAATAAATCCTAAGGAAGCAAGAAATCGGACGCGAGGATCTTACTTTACGCGGTCTCCTAGAAGGCGCTTTTCACACTGCACGACAGCCTACGGGGCTGTGTGGCGGGCGGCTTTGGCTGAGACCTGTGACTAATGCCGTTTGACCTGAGCCCGGGGGTTTTGTGCGGCCTGCCATTCATTGTAATGTCGTTATCTTCAAGTTTATTTCGGAGAGGAGAAATCACTCGCTTTCTTTATCCCAAGCTGGGCTTTCTGCCTATTTCTCTTTTAAGGGAAAAGAAGACGGGAGGGGAAAGAGAATTGGAGGCCCTGGTTTGGAGTTGAGGTCCTGGTCTCCACCGTGGCCGCCACTGCTTCTGGGGGAGGCGGCCGCAGATCCCTCCGGTCCAGGCTCCTGGGACCTAGGGGACCAAAGCTGCTAGATCCTCCCTGGGACTTAGGAAGGACTCTCAGAACCTGTCCTGAAGGTTTCTTTCCCTGAGGCAGTGGAGAGCTGACGTATCCCAGCTCCACCTCCCGCGCCTTCATGACAGCGCAGCCATCGCCGTGTGGGCCGACCCGGGAGAGCCGGGGAAGCTCAGGCCACCAGGCGAGGCGAAGGATGCAGCAAAAGTAAGAGTGGCGTGAGCTTCTGGCCCCCCGAAAAGACGGCAAGTGTTCGTTTCGGGGTGTCTGAGACCCCGAGACCGCCCTCTGCAAGCTGCGGACCGCAGGGCTTTGACCTCGGCACAGGAACTGCCGGCTGAGCGAAAGCGTGCTTGGCAAGACTGGCGCGACCGTGGGCGGCGGCGGGGAAGAGCACCCGTAGCCTGGCTTCTCTCCTCTGAGGGTGAGGGGCGGCGAGGCGCGGCTACAAGAGCTTCCCTACCGCCCCAGTCTCTCTATTAAGACAACTCTGAGGGGCTCACCTTTAGAATAGGCCACAAGGAGCTGCCCACCCCTTTCTGGCGCTCCCCCCTCACCCCCATCCCTTTCACACTCGCTCCCCTCTTTTTCCTTGAAAATCCTTCTTTTGTGTCAATCAAGCAGATGGTTTGCAGGAAATATAGCTTGGCCTCGCTGACCGAAACTAATTTTAACTAGCTTTCCAAGCCTGAAACGTTTGTTTTGCTCTTACAAAATAGCCCCCAAAACAGCTGGCAAGGGTGAATTAAACCCATTAAAGACACATTTATAAGAAATTATATTCACATAGATTGCCTGAACCCCCTTGTGCTGCCTAAGAGAGATGAGCGCATTTAAATGAAAATGTCGCCCAACGTTCCCCTCCTTAATGTAGCCTGAAAGTCTCAAAACATTTTACTAAATAGATTAACTTGACTATTGTCTTGCATCACATTTATCAGCTTCATTAAGTGAATAGCTGAACAAATATATTACGCATGCATGAAAAGCTCTTTTTCCAGGGGCCTCATTGTATCCTCAGCCCTGACAGGTGGTTAACTGTGTGTTGTGTTTTTTTGTGGGTTTTTTGTGTTTTCTTTTTCTTTTTTTTTTAACCAGAAGAAAGAGGATCTCTGTAGAGCAGCCGAGCACAGTACTGGCTTGGCTTGGCTTGGCTTGGTGGGTCTCCTTGGATCCCTCTGCAGCAGCAATATTAACACTGTGAGTGTTGGGTAAAGGTGATCTGAGCCTATTCAAAATAACCAAAATTAAATCTCAGTGAGCAGAGTCTTTGGGTGCTTTTTCTTCATCCTTCCCTCTCCCCTGAAATTAATTTCTTATTCTTTTCAAAGCTGACATGCCCTCCTTTTATCCTTGCAAATAAATTGCCTTTGCTTTTTTCTCCCTTAACCGGGGGATTCTATAGATACTCTTTTAACTCACATTTGGATCCGTTTCATTTTACTGTGTGTCTTTAGGGAAAATCCTTGTCTCCTGGGCCTAAGTGGGCCTGTGGGTAAGTGAGGGGTTATCCTAGAGAGCTCTCTAAGGGTCCTTTCAGATTTGACCTTCTAAGGTTTTAAAACACTTAGCTCGTCATCGTCTCACCTCTCCTCTGGGCCCACAGTGACCACCATCAGAAGGACGGACAGCACTTCCAGTCCATGGTGGAGGTGTCACAGAAGAGGTGATTCCGTGAAGGGTCCAGAGGAGTTCGCAGTGGAGGAGAGAGGGGAACCCAATTCAGGCCTGGTGGGGTCCTTGGCTGATGCCAAGATTTTTAGCATGATTCAATAAGAGACATAGAGACTTATTTAGAAAAGCAAGAAATAACACATTCCAGGGAGAATTTGGGCCATCTCCACAGTGAGAGACACACCTTGGGGGTTCTTGGCCCTTAAGGGAAGCTTGGTGAGGGGTGGGCAGGGGGAGGTGTGAGAGGATGACATCAGACTGGTAATCACAAGGCTGATTTGGGGTGTTATGGTCATCTTCCAGGTCTGGTGGGGCCTCTATTGTCTAACCAATAAGTATTCCTTTTACTTAAACTGTTCACAGGTGGGATGGCTAACAGTGATCAAGGAAATTACCCTAAGTGGATGGGTTTCCTATTTTGATGGTCTGGTCATCTTTCTGGATCTTTTGTATGGGCCCTAAATTTGCAAATTCCCCAGAAATCTGGGGCTGACTTGGGCAGGGGGAGGGGTGTATGTGTGACTGGACTGACTTGGGGAATTTTGGCCCAGACTTCCACATGAAAGTTACATTTTCCTCGTCCTTCCTTTATGTCTCCTTTCTTCTTCTTCTTCTTCTTCTTCTTCTTCTTCTTCTTCTTCTTCTTCTTTTGTGTGTGTTTGTGGTACTGAGGATTGAACCCAGGGCCATTCTACCTCTGGGCTATACCCCCAGCCCTATTTTTTTTATTCTTTATTTTGAAACAGGGTCTCACTAAGTTGCCGAGGGCCTCACTAAGTAGCTGAGGCTGGATCCTCCGGTCTCAGCCTCCCAAGTACTGGGATTACAAGCGTGTGCCACTACTACCTTTTTTTTCTTCTATCCTACCTCACCCCCACCAGGTGTGTCTGGACACCAAGTGAAATAAAAGGATCTCCTCTGGCTCAGTCCCCCTTTCCTGGGCCTCACCTTTTAGCTGTTTTAATTACCTGCTACAGCTGGAGTCTTTCTAAGTCCAGTCCTCTCCCTCCCCCATCCTTTCCCCCTTGTTCTCACCCCACACTGGAACTATTGATTTCCTGTCTTGGACCCTTTGTGGTTAAAGAGGGTTGGAGAAGAGTGAAGTTGGCTGTTGGGTACTGGGTGAGAAAGGGTATAGGATCTGTCTGGATCTGAAAGGGCTGCTTTTGTTTTGGTGGGGAAGACAGGAGAAGAGGGAGGGTTGGGGATGTAGCTGAGGGGTAGAGTGCTTGCTTAAGTGCACAAAGCCGTGTGTGTGTGTGTGTGTGTGTGTGTGTGTGTGTGTGTGTGTGGAACCCAGGGGCATTCTATCTCTGAGCTACACCCCAGACCTACTTTTTTTTTTTTAATTTGGAAACAGGATCTTACTAAGTTGCTCAGAGCCTTGCTAAATTGCTGAGGCTGGCTTTAAACCTATGATCCTCTTGTCTTAGTCTCTCAAGTACTGGGATTAGAGGGGTATACCACCATACCAGGGAGCCCAGTACTGAAGAAAGAAAGAAAGAAAGAAAGAAAGAAAGAAAGAAAGAAAGAAAGAAAGAAAGAAAGAAAGAAGGGAAAGAGGAAAGAAAGAAAGAAAGAAAGAAAGGAAGGAAGGAAGGAAGGAAGGAAGAAAGGAAGGGAGGGAGAGAGGGAGGGAAGAAAAGGAAGGAAGGTGGAGAGAGAGGGAGAGAGAAAGGAGGGAGGGAGGAAAGAAAAGGAAAGAAATGAAAGAAAGAAAATATGAATCTGTTCAGCTATCTCTTTCCCATCTCCAAGGACTCAGGGATGGGAACCAGGTACCTCTCATGGAGGTTGGTTTTGTGTTTAGACAGAAGTGGCCCCTGTGTATGTATGTGTGTGGGGAGTGTCATGTCATTTGGGGGACAAGTGTGCTAGGTGGCAGATCCTGGAGAAATGATTGTGTAGACCTTTCTTCTAGAACAGAGGAAGGACTCTTGGAAGACTAGTTTTGTTTACTTTGAACAGGTGTGAGAAGTTGGTGTTTTAAGGTTTACCTCAATCTTTCAACACCTCTTGATGCTTGTTGTCTTAATACTAAAACTTAATCTTGCCCAACATTTAAGGATCCTCAAAGGAAAAAGGTCTATGGGCTGAGATATTCTTCTAAATCAGATTTTTGACTTGTTGTCTCCTTTCTCTTCTTTTTTTATGTTAAAAAAGTAAAATCAGTTATGTGTTTTAAAATAGAAGTTGTTTGTGGAGTCCAACCAGTAAGGTAGAGAAGAGGGGAATCATTCTTGCCTCTAAATATCCAAAGTTCTTCAGTTCATTTTGTCTCTGTTTGCAGCATAGAGGTATGTTTCTAGTCCATATATCCATGGGAGGATTAGAGGTTACTAGTCCTTTATAATGTTGTGAAAATAATTTTTAAAGAGTATTTTTCTTTTAATAGGTAGGGAGTCTTAATTTTACCCAAGGAGGGGACTGTTGGAGAGGACTATTTTTTTTTTTTTTTTGGTCCTAAGGATTGAACCCAGGGTCCTCCGACCTCTGAGCTACACTCCCAGTCCTTTTTATTTTTTATTTTGAAACAGGGTCTTGCTAAATTGCTGAGGCTGGCCTCGAACCTGTGATCTACCTGTCTCAGTCTCCCAAGTACTGGGATTACAGGTGTATGTCACCAGTCCTGACTGAGAAGGGCTATTTTGGACTCTGAACCCATGCTTGAAGTGTTTGGGGCTCTAACTGGCTTGAGTGTCCTTTGGCCTAGAGGTAAATGCTAAAAGAGAAAGAGAAGTATCCCTGTAAACTCACCTTCTCTGCAGCTCTGTTTAGTCAGTGGAGGGAAGAGAGAGGGAGACCTAAGAAAATGCGACATTCCTCGTGCATTGGTAAGAGATGAGGAAATGTATCTCTTATGGAGGTGCACACACTCACACTACACAAAGGCCTATACGCCTCTACCTGCTCACCTCGCCTACTATCCACCTCCCTCCCACCAGACAGAGGACCCCCCCCATTTCCTTCCTGCCAACCCAGCTTCCAGTCTATTCCCATCTCTGCTGAGTTAAGTCCCCCTGGCCTCTCTGGGGACTGTGCTGGTTATTTATTTTCTGTTTTCTCTTGTAAATCACACTCCTTTCTCCTTCTCCTCCTGCTTTGCCCAGGGAGGCTGGCTCTGGAGCCTGCATGGACCCAACATGCCTTGCTGGTTGGATCTCCTAGCTGGTTTCAGTCAGTAGGGGGCACTAGCACCAGCTCCAGGGCCCAAAGAGAGAATGGTTGGGGCCTTTCTACATCTCACTCCCTTCCTGCCCTTTATCTCTGGGAGGGAATGCAGCCACTGCTCCCAAGATCCCTGGACTCTGGCAACATTGTCCTGCCAAGCTCCTGCCTTGCGGTCCTAGGGATACAATGGGATATCCTGGCTTGTTGCTGCTGCCGATCTGTAGGTGTGTTGCATCTCTGTAAGTAGTCTCTTCCCTCTTCACTGACACATCTGCTGCTCTAATTCAGACTGATCTAGAAACCTCTTCTCCATGAATTTCTTGCTGCAGATTCTTTGAAACTGTGCTCATTTTCTTAAAGGCATTCCCTTGGCCTGTATCCATTTCAATCTCTTCTTACAGAACTCCAACAACTACCGTGAGGCCTGGGATATGACTGTCAATGGAGTCATGTGGCTACCCAACTTCACTTCCTACCCTACATCAGGAACGACCATACACCCAAGAGTGTGGACATCTCGTCTGAATATCCAGGCTCTACCCACTCCCCCCATAAACAGTCATCCCTGCACTATGCTTGGGGATGGGCACACCAGTGACACAGTCCATCTTTGGGAAGAAAGACCAGGGAGGAGACTTGTGCAGTCCCAGCAAATCTGCTTTATTTCATCTGGGCAAAGAATTCCCAGATCTAAAAGGGAATGGATAGCTCCAGTTGAGTGTGTCTCCTAGGCCCCATGGACTCCTGCCCACGGAAATGGGTAGAGCTAGAGGGGACTGCTCTAAAGTTCAGCACTCAGGCATGGTCCCTGCTTGATATAAGAACAACTCTTTTTCACACACAGACATTTTAAAGGCAATGTCTACCCTTGGTTTCTTGGTTCTCACCACCTCCATGACCTTTCTCAACCTGCCACCATCACATGCCACTGAAATGGCTTTTGTCAGTCATAACTTCTCTGCCGACACAGTCAACATGCTTTGACCTCTGTGGACATCCTGCTGTATGAATGCATGTATGTATGTATGTATGAATGTATGTATGTATGTATTTGTGTAGTACTGGGGATTGAACCATGGGCATTCTATCACCTAACTACAACCCCAGCCCTTTTCTTCTTTCCTTCCTTCCTTCCTTTCTCTCTCTCTCTCTCTCTCTCTCTCTCTCTCTCTCTTTCTTTCTTTCTTTCTTCTTGAAACAGGGTCTTGCTAAGTTCCTGAGGGTCTCACTAAGTTGCTAAGACTGATCTTGAATGTGGAATCCTCCTATCTCAGCCTCCCAAGTACTGGAATTGCAGGCATGCCAAGCCCAATTGTTCTTGTTTTCTTCATGAGGTCTCCTCTCTCTGTTTATCCCTTATACAGCAGTGTTATTCAGGGTTCTGACTTTGACTCTTCTATCAGACAGTTACTGAAATGGAACCTATTGCTTAATCTATTTCTGCTACTTGCACCTCCCTGAGTATACCTTATTCTTTCTTTCTTTTTTTTTTTGTGATAACTAAGGATTGAACCCAGGGGCATTCTACTTCTGAGCTACACTCCCAGCCCCATTTTATTTTTTATTTTGAAACAGGGTCTTGCTAAGTTGCTGAAGCTGTCCTCTAACCTGCGATCCTCCTGTCTCAGCCTCCCAAGTACTAGGATTATGGATGTGTGCCACTTTGCTCTTTCAAACCCAGTGCTGATCCTCTGCCATCTTCTGTACTCTTTACCTGGCTGACTTCTACTGGTTGAGGAAGACTTGGTCTTCTCTGTGACCCTTCTCTGACATGTGTTCTAAGGCCTATGTCCCTTAGATACTGTCATACACTTAGATACAACATTCACATTTATCATCAAGCTTATTATCCTATATTTAAAGTTGGCAGATAAAATTCTGGGCACAAATTAAATTTGAATTTTAAATAAACAAATATTATTTATAAGTATGTCTCTAATATTACATGGGATATAGTTACACCAAAACATATCCATTGTTTATCTGAAATTCAAAAACTGGTTATTCTGTTTTTTTTTTTTTTGCGGTACTGGGGATTGAACCCAGGGGCATTCTACCTCCAAGCTACACCCCTGGCCCTATTTTTTATTCTTTATTTTGAAACAGGGTCTTGCTAAGTTGCAGAGGGCCTCACTAAGTAGCTGAGGCTGGCCGCAAACCTGCAATCCCCTGTCGCAGCCTCCAAAGTACTGGGATTACAAGCATGCACCACCACACCTGGCTGGATATTGTTTCCCTCGGTAGATCATGAACTCCTTGAGGGTAGGCACCATTTCCCTTGACCCTGTGTCCTAAGCCTGGCACGTGACGCACACTCGAGGAATATGTGCTGAGTGGTGGACCCTTCAAGTTCAACCTCTCTGGGAGTGTTCTCCTGCCTCGTCTATAAGGACCTTTCCTGCTTTGAAGTTTAGTGTTTTTAGTTTGCTGATCACTCTTTTGACCTCTTCTAAGGTCTTTACACTATTAGCTCCTCATTTTATGCTGTTTAGTTCTTTATATAGTAACCAGTTGGGAAAGCTCCTAGATTTTGTTAAAAGACTGTCTAGCCGGGCATGGTGGCGCACGCTTGTAATCCCAGTACTTTGGGAGGCGGAGACCAGAGGATCCGGGTTCGCGGCCAGCCTCAGCGCTCTCTCTCTCTCTCTCTCTGTCTCTCTCTCTCTGTCTCTCTCTCTCTCTCTCTACCTAGTCAGGCCCTCCGCAACTTCGTGAGACCCGGTTTCAAAATAAAGTAAAAAAAAAAATAGGGCTGGGGGGGTAGCGTGGGGGTAGAACGCCCCTGGGTTCAATCCCGGGTACCGCAAAAAAAAAAAAAAAAGACTGTCTACACTGGGTGTGGTGGCACACGCCTGTAATCTCAGTATTTGGGAGGCTGAGACAGGAGGATCCCA
>PVJS01044357.1:0-16681 GCA_004027185.1 Glis glis | reverse complement strand
CTAAGTTGTGGAGGGCCTCACTAAGTAGCTGAGGCTGGCCACGAACCTGGGATCCTCCTGTCTCAGCCTCCCAAGTACTGGGATTACAAGCGTGCGCCCCTATGCCTGGCTCCTCCCAGTCCTTTTTAAATTTTTTTTTTTTTTGCAGCACTAGGGATTGAACCCAGGAGCATTCTACCTCCAAGTTACACCTCCAGCCATATTTTTATTCTTTTATTTTGAAACAGGGTCTCACTAAGTTTCAGAGGCCTCACTAAGTAGCTGAGGCTGGCCACAAACCTGTGATTCTCCTGTTTCAGCCTCCCAAGTACTGGGATTACAGGCGTGCACCAGCATGCCCAGCTCTCAGAGTTTCTTAATTTGTAGTTTGGTGTCTTGTTACTAATTTTGTTAAGTTCTTAGCCATTCAAACATTTCTTCTCCTTTTTCTTCTTCTGAACTTCTAAGTATGTGTATATAACAGGGTTTGATATTTTCCCACAACTCTTGGATGTTCTTCAAGTAGGAAAGTTTGTTTTCTTCTTTGCGCCTCAGTTTGGATAATTTTTAGTAGCCTACTTTTAAGTTCACTAGTTCTTTTTTCAGCTGTTTCAAGCCTACTGTATGTATGTGCGTATATGTGTATATATAATGTAAATCACATGTCAGATGCATTTGTTATTTGTTGCTATGTTTTCATTTCAAGCATTTGCACCTGATTCTTTTATTATGATTTCCATTTCTCTGTGAAATTATCTACCTGATCTAACATGTTGTCTGCTTTTCCTATTAGAGCCTTTACCATATTAATCATGTTTTAAATTTCCTGATTTCTTTTTTTTTGGCGGTACCGAGGATTGAACCCAGGGGCATTCTACCTCCGGGCTACACCCCCAGCCCTATTTTTTTATTCTTCATTTTGAAACAGGGTCTCACTAAGTTGCGGAGGGTCTCACTAAGTAGCCGAGGCTGGCCGCGAACCTATGATCCTCCTGTCTCAGCCTCCCAAGTACTGGAATTACAAGCATGTGCCACCACGCCCAGCTAAATTTCCTGATTTCAAAATGAGTCTGACTCTGGTGATTGAACCCAGGGGTGTTCTACCTTTGAGCTACTCCCCAGCCCTATTTTATTTTTTATTTTCAAACAGGGTTTCACTACGTTGCTGAAGGACTTGCTAAATTGCTGAGGCTGGCCTAGAATCTGCGATCCTCCTGTCTCAGCCTCCCAAGTACTGGGATTACAGGTGTGCACCACTTCACCTGTCTCCATTTACCTTGTAATGATTCATTCCCAGCCATACCTGTGGGTTCAGCTCTTCCTTCATTATCACCTTTTTCTAAATTATTACAACTTCCTTACCTTATTTCTCTGTTTATGGTCTTTCATTTATTTCTTTGTTTGTTTGTACTGGGGATTGAACCCAGGGGTGTTCTACCTCCGAGCTATACCCCTAGCCCTTTTTTTACTTTTTTATTTGGAAACAGGATCTTGGTAAGTTGCTGAGGCTGGCCACGAACCTGCAATCCTCCTGTCTCAGCCTCCCAAGTGCTGGGATTACAGATGTGCAACACCACACCTGACTTGGTCTTTCCTTCTAATATATCTCACATGCCCCTGGATTATTAGTCCTAAAATACCTCCTAAATCCTCAAAATCTTACAGTGGCTCTTTATTGATTACTATATTGAGTAAAATTTTTAGTTACTAAACCTCTTTTGGCCTTAATTTTTCAACTATAAGTTGGGGGTAATAATCCTTATTTTTACCTTGTTGTAGGGCTTTTGTGAGGATTAGAGGTAATATATGAGCCATCTCAATGCATTTCATTCCCTGACATACGTGCGTGCATGCATGCATATATATATATATATATATATATATGTATGTATGTATGTGTTCTTCCTTTAACTTTACAGCCTTATCCATTCAGTTTTATTACTCCTACTAAAAAATTTGTACCACCAGTAGGGTCATTTGGCCTCTTTATTGGCCTCAGACATACTGTGATTTTTGCTTTCTGGCTAGAAGTTTTTTTTTTTTTTTTTGTGGTACTGGGGATTGAACCCAGGGGCATTCTACCTCCGAGCTACACCCCCAGCCCTATTTTTTTATTCTTTATTTTGAAACAGGGTCTCACTAAGTTGCGGAGGGCCTTACAAGTGTGCGCCACCATGCCTGGCTCTGGCTGGAAGTCTTGGCCCACATCTTTCTGCTTACTCATTTGTCTTCTCATCCTTCAGAGTTCAGTTAAAGTTTCTTTTCATTAAGCAGTTCGAGATAAGTCCAGTCCTGACTGATCTTCCTGACTTCTGGTGGTGATTGCAGGCTTCCTCACAAACTTCAGCTGTGTGTAACTGTGTTGTTTTGTGCTGTTTTTCTTATTTTATCCAGCATGTAAACCTGTTTTCTGTCCTACATTTTGAGTCCCTTGAGTGCAGAATATTCAGCCTAATACTGGGTGCATAGCAGTTATCCCAAAATACTTGTCTAATTAAATTGTTTGTTTGGTAATGACTATTCGATGCTAGTTTTCCAGGAAATTTTCAATTTTGGTGCATTTTGATTCTCAGTTGGACATGGTAGGGTTTTTAGAATTGCCTTTGAGTAAAAAATTGCAGATACATCAGTGGAAGCTGCTTGAAAAGAGGTGTTGTGTATTTGCTTTATACTCCATGTTACTTGAAGACTAGAATTAGTGTAATGTCCATTCCTTATTTCCTTATACAGTATGATTGTGTTAAAATATTTCTTATACCCTATGACATTTGTTATTTTCTCTCTTTTGTGTGTGTGTGTGTGTGTGTGTGTGTGTGTGATACTGGGGATTGAATCCAGGGGTGTTCTACCTCCAAGCTATACCCCTAGCCCGATTTTATTTTATTTATTTATTTATTTATTTATTTATTTATTTTTATTTAAATTTTTTTTTTTTGGCGATACTGGGGATTAAACCCAGGGGCTTTCTACCTCTGAGCTACACCCCCAGCCCTATTTTTTATACTTTATTTTGAAACTGGGTCTCACGAAGTTGCAGAGGCCTCACTAAGTAGCTGAGGCTGGCCGCGAACCTGGATCCTCCGGTCTCAGCCTCCCAAGTACTGGGATTACAAGTGTGCGCCACCACGCCCGGCTCCGATTTTATCTTGAAATAGGGTCTTGCTAAATTGTGAAGCTAGTCTCGAACTTGCAATCCTCCTGTCTCTCAGCCTCCCAAGTACTAGGATTACAAATATGCACCACCATGCCCAGCTCACTTTCTCTCTCCTTTTTTTTTTTTTTTGTGGTACTGGGGATTGAACCCAGGGACATTCTACCTCCGAGCTACACCCCCATCCCTATTTTTTATTCTTTATTTTGAAACAGGGTCTCACTAAGTTGCAGAGGGCCTCACTAAGTAGCTGAGGCTGGCCGCGAACCTGGATCCTCCGGTCTCAGCCTCCCAAGTACTGGGATTACAAGCGCGCGCCACCATGCCCAGCTTCGCTTTCTATTTTTTAAGTTCTCACAGGTTAGTATTTTTTCCAGAGTATCTTTATTCTTGATTTTTTTTTTTTTTTTTTTGCGGTACTGGGGATTGAACGCAGGGGCGTTCTACCTCCACGCTACGCCCCCGGCCCTATTTTTTATACTTTATTTTGAAACCATGTCTCACGAAGTTGGGGAGGCCTCGCTAAGGGGAGAGAGAGAGAGAGCGCGGGCGTTGAGGCTGGCCACGAACCAGGATCCTCCGGTCTCCGCCTCCCAAAGTACTGGGATTACAAGCGTGCGCCACCACGCCCGGCCATATTTTTTCTTGATTTTTCCTTTTGTGTGTGTGTGTGTGTGTGTGTGTGTGTGTGTGTGTATGGTACTAGGGATCGAGCCCAGGGGAGTGCTACCTCTGAGCCACACCCCCAGCCCTATTTTATTTTTTAGTTTGAAACAGGGTCTCACTAGGTTGCTGAGAATCTTGCTACATTGTCAAGGCTGTCCTCAAATCTGCAATCCACACCTGGCTTTTTAAAAGTTAGAAAATACTAAAAAGTGCTAGAAAAAAATTACCCTACTACATCCCACCAGTGGGAGATAAGGACTGTTAACATTTTTGGGGGGAGCGGTACCAGGAATTAGACCCAGGGACATTCTACCTCTGGGCTACACCCCCAGCCCTATTTTTTATTCTTTATTTTGAAACAGGGTCTCACTAAGTTGCAGAGGGCCTCACTAAGTAGCTGAGCCTGACCGGAAACCTGGATCCTCCAGTCTCAGCCTCCCAAGTACTGGGATTACAAGTGGGCGCCACCATGCCTGGCTGGACTGTTAACATTTTATTGTATGTACTTCGTTTTTTTCCTTTCTACCTGTAATAGATGTTTCTTCATCCAAATTTCTCACTTTATAATTCTTAACGCTTGCTTTTCAGCTTTTCCTACCAAGATTCCTGTATACCCTAGAAGTACTTGAGGAAGAGTGATGAAGGCAAGTATTCAACTCTTCATAGTCAGTGAAATTAACTTAGTTTATGGCCAAATCAAAAAGCTTGGGTCACCACATCTATCAAAAAACCAAAAAATTGGAAAGAAAAATGTAAAGGAATAAAAAACAAAGAAAGATTGTATAATTTGGGTTGGTTTTGTAGAGCATTTTCCTATAATTTCTCAGATTTTAATACTATTTTTTCACTTATTACTTCAT
Source organism: Glis glis (assembly GCA_004027185.1). Lineage (NCBI taxonomy): Eukaryota > Metazoa > Chordata > Mammalia > Rodentia > Gliridae > Glis > Glis glis. Next base: position 12,025 of record PVJS01044357.1, on the reverse strand, counting down.
AGCACTTGTTTCATGTTAACTAATGACATATCTTTAGCAAAACTGTGGTAGAAAAACTAATTGTTAAAAATTCTAAGAATTTTTATACCAACATCATTCTCAGTGCTACATGTGGGGGGAAGACGGGGGGGGGCGGGGGGGAGGGACACCAAGAGCTGTGTGCATGTATGTTAACACCAAACTGATACTCATTGTGATGTGAGACTACAATGCACCAATAAAACCATAAAAAAATTCTAAGAATTTAACAAAATTACCTGAAATACCTAGTCTATAGGTGGTTGTCTTTTCTTATCTCTCACTCTTTCCCGTTCTCCCTTTTCTCTCATGCTGTTTTGCTTCCTTTCCCCCCCTCATTCTCTGGTTTATCTAAAAGAACTTTACCTTTTTTTCCCCCCCTTTGGTACTGGGGATTGGACCCAGGGGCATTCTACCTCCGAACTACACCCCCAGCCCTATTTTTTTTTTTAAATAGAGTCTCACTAAGTTGCGGAGGCCCTCACTAAGTAGCTGAGGTGGTCCTCGAACCTGTGATACTCCTGTCTCAGCCTCCCAAGTACTGGGATTACAAGCATGCGCCACCACGCCCAGCAAGAACTTTACTTTTTTTTTTTTTGCGGTACTGAGGATGGAACCCAGGGGCATTCCACCTCCGAGCTACACCCCCAGCCCTATTTTTTATTCTTTATTTTTGAAACAGGGTCTCACTAAGTAGCTGAGGGTTGGCCGCGAACCTGCGATCCTCCTGTCTCAGCCTCCCAAGTACCGGGATTACAAGCGTGTGCCACCACACCTGGCTAAGAACTTTACTTTTTAAAGAAGCTGTGTGAATGAAAGAGAAGCCAATATTTCCTTCTCATAAAAGTACAGTTGGGTTTGCAGTTGAACTTGTTTGTGTTAAGCCAGGGATCTAAATTCAAATACTTGGGGAATTTTATAAACTGAGCTGTGGTTATTACTCATTAGAGCTTTGCTGTCTTAGAGAAGAAAATAGGGGAATACTAACACACTTTGAGATGATCATGTTTCTTTAGTGCTTGTTTTCTTGGTATCAGCTATTTTATACAGATGATTATTATAGATAGCATTATCATCTTTGGTATTTTGGCCACAACAGTTGACCTTCCTAAATATTTGGCAAACACTGAAAGGTAGCCTTGAAGATTTTCTGTATGGAAAATTTTAGGAAGCTTTAAAATGTTGACCATATTTCTTGTTGGTGCTGATATCACAGCAGTAACATAGATAATAGCTACAACTGTAAGTACCAGCTTGCATTTTATAATCAATGCACTAGATTGTTTTTCAAAATGTTTATCTTACAACTTAATTCTTAAAGCCCAATTTAGGTTTCTTTAGGGCACCATGCTATGTGAGCCTATGCCAGTTAGTAAAATTAAGATAAGTCTGCCTTTAGAAATCCTGGAATTCGCCGGACGTGATGGCGCATGCTTGTAATCCCAGTATTTGGAAGGCGGAGACCGGAAGATACAGGTTTGCAGCCAGCCTCCACAACCTCGTGAGACCCAGTTTCAAAAAAAAGAATAAAAAATAGGGCCGGGGGTGTAGCTCGGAGGTAGAATGCCCCTGGGTTCATTCCCCTGTACCGCAAAAAAAAAAAAAAAGAAATCCTGGAATTCATTACATTCTACTACCCAATCTTTGGAGCTGTGAAAAAAGCTTTGGTTTAGAAGCCTTGGCTTTGCAAACCTTGACATGGAAATTGACACCCTGTTTCAGGTATTCATAGGGAATGCTAGCATTTCTTTGTAATCAGTCATCCTTTTGAATTATTTGAAAATAATGGATGTACACATGCTAGCAAAATCTCAAAGTTACTGACATTGAAAATATACCATACTCTCTTTTAAGTAAGATGGTCACTTGATTAGTTTACAACGCTGCTCAAAGATTTGTCAAGTAATAGCCGGGAGTGGTGGCGCATGCTTTTAATCCCAGTACTTGGGAGGCTGAGACCAGAGGGTCCAGGTTCCTGGCCAGCCTCAGCTACTTAGGCCCTCTGCAACTTAGTGAGACCCTGTTTCAAAATAAAGGTTAAAAAATAGGGCTGGGGGTGTAGCCCGGAAGTAGAATGCCGCTGGGTTCAATCCTCAGTACCTCCAAAAAAACAAAAAAGATTTGTCAAGTAATAAATTCCTATTATCTTTGGATATGAGACAAGTAGGTGATTTAGTTTTTCAATCAACCTTGGCACCATTCTTTTATTGATGGTATCTTTTAATCTTATGGGAAAAATTTTCTTTGTACATTTTACTTATAGCAATAACAATAAAAATTTAGCTAATACAGTGCAAATAAGGAAAAATGTAAACTACCTCTTCACTATTAATCAGCCTGCTACTTTGATGTCCTCCTGTCTTCTCTGAGTCTAAATAGCCCACTGCTATGGGAGAAGAGATTAGTTGATGTGCACGGTTACTGACTTATCTTGGTGTTAACATGGCCCTTTCTCTCTGAGGAGATTAGAAATAATTCAGTAACTATTAGTCTGCTGGACAAACTCATGAGGAATGGTGAGGATAATTTATACACACACTATTGGCAAAATTTCTGCTTGGAAGGAGCCTCAGAAAACTATACTAGAGGCCAGGACAGTCATTAATCTAATAAGATTAAGGGTTTCTTTCTTGGCCATCCCAAAGAGACAGAGATAAACAAAAGCAAGTATACAATCAGAAAAGGGTAAGAGCTACAGTGGGATGGCAGGATTTCCATGGCGTCTTACAGAATTTGAGTGAAAGACAGTGAAATGTTCTATTGTTATGGCTGTTCTGCATTTGTTTCATTTAGGAACAAAGAATTTTATGGTATTTAGAAAGTAGGAAGATACAGTTGAGACAGATGAACATCTTTAATGCCCTGTTTTTGCCCCTGAGTTATAAAGAAGTCACAAAATGAGGAAACAGGCATTTTACAGTAGAGCCACAATAACAGTATCCATGCAGTATGATAAAACAGTCTTAGAGTAGTCATCAGGAAGCAAAGTCAAGTGGGTTTACCTTTCCATTCCTCTGAATTTGAGTATCCCTGGATTCAGGGTGAACTAGAGAGCCACTTGTTGGCAAGGTGTCTGCATATCCCCAGAAAATGATCACCATAGTGCTTTATTGGTAGTGACTTAGATTGTTCAAAGTACATGGTAGTGTAGGGAGTCTTTTTTCTTTTTTTTGGTCCTGGGTATTGAACCCAGGGCCTTGTGCATGCTAGGCAAGCACTCTACCGCTGAGCTCCACGCCTAGCCCAGTTTTAAAGTCTTCTAAACAAAAAGTTGAGGGAAAATATGGAAATTAAGAACCTCCTCCATCATGTTTTCCCTCACTAGCAGCTTCTGTGTATTTATACAATTTTGTTTTATATGTTTGTACAAACTCAATAAAAAAAACACAACACTTCTATTAAGGAGAAAACGTATCCCCTCCCAATCAGCCCTTCCCCCACCCTTTTGGCATGTGATCTCAGTAACCATGGCAATTGAGCTGACTTTACCTCTCTTAGTTTCAGCTTCCTTTTAACGTCCTGCATTAATACTGGTGTATGGTTGCTGTTTGACCTTTCATTTTCTCTACTTTTCTGTCATACCCACTTACTGTGTTACTTCTTTGCTTTTGAGTTTGTGCAGATACATGGGAAACTTCGGTCAGGAATGATACTATGATTTCCTTGAAACTCCTTTCTTGATGGCTGGTACTGAGCAAAGCTTCAGTCTCTCTGAAGACTGATTCTATCTGGACTCTTTCTTCATATGGTGTCAGAAAGGTCATTTGTGCTTCAGAGAATTCAGTTTACCAGATTTTTATTTTCATTGTTTTCTCAAAAGAGCAAACCTGGCACCTCTAATTACCAATGAGCTTAATGCATATGAATGGTAACAAGAAATTCTTGCATTCCATTAAAACCCATATGCAGTTAGTTGAGGATATCCACTTCTCATTATTTGAATTTACTGAGTTTCAGCATGTAGGTAATTGATTATGGTTACAAAAGACAGAAATTGCCAGGTATGGTGGCCCATGCCTATAATCCCAGTACTTGGGAGGCTGAGACAGAATCACAGGTTTGAAGCCAGCCTCAGCAACTCTGTGAGGCTCGCATCAACTTAGGGAGACCCTATTTCCAAATAGAAAAAATAAAATAGGGCTGGGGGTGTAGCTCAGAGGTAGAATGCCTCTGGGTTCAATCCCCAGCACCACACACACACACACACACACACACACACACACACACAGAAATTAAATTGCCTCAAATAAACTAAACATACTGGACAGTCTATTGACTTGTTTCCTAAGCAATGGCTGTTCTGTCAACTATTACTGTGTCCATTCCAAGATGGCTTCCCTAATATCCAATTTTTCATATACTGAGACCAGTAGAGATTTTTGAACATTGTTGCTATTTTCATTTCCTGTGTATTTGTTTTGGTCTTTTTCTTCTAGAAAATAATTGTTACCCACTATCTAGAAAACTATCTTTTAATCTTTTGATTAAAGATTGCTTAATGATAGTGCCTATTTGTTTGACTAATGGCATGGTTTTCTTTGTTTTAACACTGGAGTTTCTGCATGAATTTATGATACAAGGTTCTTTCTTTTCTTTCTTTTTTTTAACATTAGATAGGCATGAAGCCTCCGTCTCACAGCTGCATGCATAGTCGCTGTTGAAGCAAATGCCTACCTAATTTGACAGTCTTGGTGTGTTTAAAATTTTTTGAGTTTGAAAATAAGTATATTAAGTCTACTCATGGAGCCTTCGGGCAGCGAACAGTTATATGAGGACCCTGATCCTGGAGGCAAATCCCAAGATGCAGAGGCCAGAAAGCAGACAGAATCAGAACAAAAGTTATCTAAAATGACCCACAATGCTTTGGAGAACATTAATGTGATTGGCCAAGGCTTGAAGCATCTCTTCCAGCACCAGCGCAGGAGGTCGTCAGTGTCTCCACACGATGTGCAGCAGATTCAGACAGATCCAGAACCTGAAATGGATCTGGAAAGCCAGAACGCATGTGCTGAGATTGATGGTGTCTCCACCCACCCCACAGCTCTGAATCGAGTTCTGCAGCAGATCCGAGTGCCACCCAAAATGAAGAGAGGGACGAGCTTGCATAGTAGGCGGGGCAAACCAGAAGCCCCAAAGGGAAGTCCCCAAATCAACAGAAAATCTGGCCAGGAGATGGCAGCTGTTATACAGTCAGGCCGACCCAGGTCTTCATCCACGACTGATGCTCCCACCAGCTCCACTGTGATGGAAATAGCTTGCGTTGCTGCTGCTGCATGTCTTCCAGGAGAGGAAGCAATGGCAGAACGGGTGAGTCTATCAGATTTTCTGTTAACTTACTGTTCCTGTAGACTTGTGCGTGTGCACGCACACACACACCCTAAGATAAATGTTCAGTTGATTTTTCGGTGTATCCGTTATGTTTGAAAACTACCTGCTTCTGCTTTAGCCATCTGCTACAAAACCACTCTAGTTTTTAGAGTAGATTCTTTTTGGCTTCTTAGCTAGATTTTTTTTTAATTCAGATTTGGCAAGTATATTTGTGCCTGTTTGCAAAACGGCTTTAACTCAATGATAGAGATTGGACTTGGCAGTTATGACATATTGAACACAAAGGTTCTGTTTTCCTATCTTTGGTTTATTGATGTCAGTTTTTTTTCCCCACAGAAAAACCTAATTTATAAATATATCCAGTCTGCTACAGTGCTATATAAGTATTTTCATCTCCACATATATACTTAATACATGTATGCTGTAAAAACTTGGTCTATCAGTAAAACATCATCTTTATTTTTTTTTGTAGTACTAGGGATTGAACCCAGAGGCATTCTACCTTCAGGTTACATCCCCAGCCTGGTTTTATTTCTTATTTGGAAATAGAGTCTCACTAGGTTGATGAGAGTCTCACTACTTGCTGAGGCTGTCCTCAAACCTGCGATCCTCCTGTCTCAGCCTCCCAAGTACTGGAATTATTAGGCATGCGCCACCACGCCCGGCTTAAAAAAACATCTTTGAATTCACAAAGGCATATTGACATAGTCATGAGCAAGTTTTTTCAAAAGTACTCTGATTTGAAATTTTGGAAAGTTAAATGTTTTGAATTTGAAAGAAACATATGCTCAATGTAGAAAACTTTGAAAATGCAGAAATGTAAAGGAAGAAAAAATAAAAACTATTGCCAATATTTTGGTGTGTTTTCTTATATATGTTAAGAAACTGTTATACACCAACACTTTGGTGTATATTACGTATGAAACATACATTGAAGAAAATTTAAATTTATTAGAATTAATATTTTAAATATAACCAGAATTTTATTAAGTGTATAATTTTGTATTTTTTTAATTAAAACTTATGAGCATTTTTCCACATTCATAAATATATTTTACTGTAGATTTTTACTTACATAATATTCCAACATCTTGTAATATCATAGTTAACAATTTTTATATATTGTCTAATATTTATATATTGAGTTGGAGAAGATTAAATTTCCAACCTAACTTTCCTTTACTTAAAGGAAAACTTGAAATATTAAGAGATAGAAGAGTGCCTTGTGGTGTTTAATGCTAGTTATCAGAATGATAGCTACCATTTTTTGTTTACTTATTATGTGGCAGGCAGTGTGTTTATTTTATTTATTTATTTCTGTGGTACTGGGGATTGAACCCAGGTATATTCTACCTCTGAGCTACAACCCCAGCCCTGTTTAATTTTTTATTTTGAAACAAGGTCTCGTTGGGCGTGGTGGCACACGCTTATAATCCCAGGACTTGGGAGGCTGAGACAGGAGAATCATAGGTTCGCGGCCAGCCTCAGCAACTTGTGAGACCCTCCACAGCTTAGTGAGACCCTGTTTCAAAATAAGGAATAAGCCGGGCGTGCTGGCACACGCTTGTAATCCCAGTACTTTGGGAGGCGGAGACCGGAGGATCTGGGTTCTCGGCCAGCCTCAGCTCTCTCTCTCTCTCTCTCTCAGTGAGGCCCTTCACAACTTTGTGAGACCCGGTTTCAAAATAAAGTATAAAAAAATAGGGCCGGGGGTTTAGGGCGGAGGTAGAACGCCCCTGGGTTCAATCCCTGGTACCGCAAAAAAAAAAAAGAAAGAAAAAGGAATAAAATAGGGCTGGGGGGCATAGCTCGGAGGTAGAATGCCCCTGGGTTCAATTCCCAGTACCACACACCCAAAAACAACAACAAAAAAAGAAACAAGGTCTCACTGAGTTGCTGAGGCTGGCTTTGAACCCACAATCCTGTCTTCAGCCTCCCAAGTACTGGGATTACAAGTGTGCACCACCATGCCTGGCTAGGCAAAGTGTTTAAACACATGACATTTTCTCTTTAGTTCTAAAACATCCCTATGTTTTGCTTGGATAGACTGTATTTTCTCATTTTTGCTGATGTGACAGCAGAGGTATAGGAAGTTAAGTATGCCCATGGTTTCATAACTAGCCTTTTTCACAACTGGAATGTTTCAAAACCTGAGTAATAAGTCTAGATCCTTCAGTTTTCAATTAGATATGTTTTCTTTGCTACCGTGTCCTAGGTACCAGTCTAACTTGAAAGACAGATTTTCCTTGCAGTATCATATTGTGTCTCCATTATTATGTATTGGACATTGGTCTAAGTACTTAGGAGATACAAAAAAGGTACAGAAACTTCATATATTTTTCTATATATTTGAAGTTAACTTTAAAATGTTAACTTCATTTGTATATATAATGTGATAGAAACAATCACCTGATGGCATTTAATTTATGATAATTGAGGGATAGTATTTCATATAGAAGATTGTCGTGTGTGTGTGTGTGTGTGTGTGTGTGTGGTACTGGGGATTGAATTCAGGGGCATTCTACCTCTGAACTACATCGCCAGCCCTATTTTATTTTTTATTTTGAAGCAGGATCTCACTAAGTTGCAGAGGGCCTCACTAAGTAGCTGAGGCTGGCCGTGAACCTGCGATCCTCCTTTCTCAGCCTCCCAAGTACTGGGATTACAGGCGTGCGCCACCATGCCCGGTTTAGAAGATTGTTTTATTTCAGAGCCTTCTGTCAGGTTTTATTTTATTTTATTTTATTTATTTTTTATTTTTTTGCAGACTGGGGATTGGACCCAGAGGCATTCTGTCTCCATGCTACACCCCCAGCCCTGTTTTTTATTCTTTATTTTGAAACAGGTTCTCACTAAATTGGGGAGGGCCTCACTAAGTAATTGAGGCTGGTCGTGAACCTACAATTGTCCTGTCTCAGCCTCCCAAGTACTGGGATTACAAGTGTGCGCCATCATGCTTGGCTCTGTCAGGTTTTTTAAGATGGCTATTTTACAGGATTGTTTCTATGTGCCTTCTATTCATGTTTTAAGTTCTCAAAATATCATTGAAAACTTTCTGATCTGAAAGCCAAGGAACTTACAGTCCAGTTGGACACATGGCAAACAAGTTGAGAAGAGAAAATCATTTTGGGCTGAAGTGAATAAGAAGCTTAATGGAGGAGGAAGTTTGCTTTGATTCAGGACTTGCAGGAAAAATAGGACCCAGATACATACGCGAGTACACGGGTAGAAGGGATTATTGCAGATAGGGGAATGATATGAAAAAGGGAAAGAAGTATTGATGGGATAGTCAGTTGATGAGAGTGGCCAAAGAAGCATGCATGCCAGCTGCCGTGGGTCCTTTTCAGAATGGGAGGGGGTACAAACTCTTCTTTGTCACCTCATATCCATTCATCATGTTAGGTCAAACTTTGCCTGCTACATAGAAAACATTCTGAAAAATGCTGTGGTGGATATTTAGATATATAACCCTTGATCCCAGCTCTTAAATTTTTTTGGGTGGGATGTTGGTGATTGAACCCAGGGACATTCTACTTTTGAGCTACATCCCTATTCCTTTTTATTTTTCAATTTGAAACGGGGTCTCACTAAGTTGCCGAGACTGGCTTCAAACTTAAGATCCTCCACCTAAGATTGTTTAAACCAACAGGAAAAGTAAGATGTATAGATATAGGAGAGGATAACTTGTAAATAATAATAAAGTGCTTTAACGTGAATCATCTCACTTGATCTTAATAATTCTATGAGATGTTAATGAAGGTATTATTGACTTCTTTTCTTTCTTTCTTGTGTCTTTATTTAAATTTATTTGATTACAGCTGGTGGAGTGATGGCGCACACTTGTAATCCCAGTACTTGGGAGGCTGAGACAGTAGGATCTCAGGTTCAAGGACAACCTCAGCAAGTAGTGAGACTCTCATCAACAAGACCCTGTTTCAAAATAAAAATAAAATAGGTCTGGGGGTGCATCTTGGAAGTTGAATGCCCCAGGGTTCAATCCCCATTATTAAAAAAAAAAGAAAATTTACTTGATTAGAATGAAAAAAGTTTTTTAAAAAACAGCTTCCTGTCCTGTATTTGCCATATACTTACTAGCTGAGTGACTTTAGGCAGGTCCCTTAGCTGTTGGATCTTTAGTTCTCCTGCCAACTTTCTTCTTTGATTCTAGAATGTGTAGATAATAGGGAAATCTGAGAAATGGGGTAGATGAAAGGGCAAACCTACTTAAGCATACTGAAAGCTTTCATGGTGATTTCTCAGTTTACATGATCTTCTGTTATATCTTTTATAAAACACAGTGGAATAAAAAATGTTTTTGCCCAGTGTTTGTTCATTTTTCATAATTTAGTCCATACATACATACTTATTGTTTGACCTCGTATTGGTTTAGGTAAGGGATCTGCAAACCTTTTCTTTAAATAGTAATAGTAAACCTGGCATCATGGTGCATGCCTATAATGCCAGTACTTTAGAGGCTGAGACAGGAGGATTGCAGGTTGGAGGACAGCCTCAGCAATTTTTTTTTTTTTTTTGAGGTACCGGGGATTGAACGCAGGGGCATTCTACCTCCGCACTACGCCCCCGGCCCTATTTTTTTTATGCTTTATTTTTGAAATCGGGTCTCACAAAGTTGCAGAGGGCCTCACTAGGTAGAGACAGAGAGAGAGAGAAAGGAGAAAGGAGAGAGGAGAGAGAGAGAAGAGAGGAGAGAGAGAGAGAGATAGATCAATCGATCGAGCGATCGCACGCGCGCGCATGCGCGCTGAGGTTGGCCACGAACCCGGATCCTCCGGTCTCCGCCTTCCAAAGTACTGGGATTACAGGCCACCACGCCCGGCACAGCCTCAGCAATTTAGTGAAACCCTTTAGCAACTTTGTGAGACCCTGTTTCATAATAAAATAAATAAATAAATAAATAAATAAATAAATAAATAAATAAATAAATGGACTGGGGGTATAGCTTGGAGGTAGAACACCCCTGGGTTCAACCCCCAGTACCAAAAAAGAGTAACAGTGAGCCGGACGTGGTGGCTCACACTTGTAATCCCAGTACTTGGGAGGTGGAGACCGGAGGATCCGGGTTCGCAGCCAGCCTCAGCTACTTAGTGAGGCCCTCTGCAACTTCGTGAGACCCGGTTTCAATAAAGGATAAAAAATAGGGCCGGGAGTGTAGCTCGGAGGTAGAATGCCCCTGTGTTCAATCCCTGGTACCGCCAAAAAAAAAGAGTAATAGTAAATATTTTCAGCTTTGCAGACCTATGATATCTCTGGCAACTACTCAACTCCGCATTGTGGCATGAAAGCTGCCCTTCACGATATGTAAATGAATGGGCGTGCCTGCATTTGGTTGTGGTGGTTAGTGGTTAATATCCTGGCTGGGCCATACCTTACCTGCTCCTATTTTGTGTACTAAGCATATGTGAATGAATAAAACAGATAAAAATCTTTGCCTTTATGGAGTTTACTATATAGAAAAGGGAGATGTGTAAAACTCATAAGTAAAATACACAATGTGAGAGTTGTGAAGAAAGATAAGAACTCTAATAGTCAGGGAAGACTTCACTGAGAGTGTGATATGAGCAAAGACCTGAAGGATATGAGGGAGCAAACCAAGCTGCTCAGATGTCTGGGGAAAAAGCATGGCAGGCAGGAGGAAGAGCAAATGAAGATGTTCCAGAGGCCTGCACTATAAAGAAATTATACCCAAATTGTTTTTTCTTTTTTTTTTTTTTGGCGGTACTGGGGATTAAACCCAGGGGCATTCTACTTCCGGGCTATACCCCCAGCCCTACTTTTTATTCTTTATGTTGAAACAAGGTCTCACTAAGTTATGGAGGGCCTCACTAAGTAGCTGAGGCTGACTGCAAACCCGAATCTTCCTGTCTCAGCCTCCCAAGTACTGGTATTACAAGTGTGCGCCACCACGCCCAGCTCCAAATTGTTTTTTCTTAGCATTAAGGTGAGAGGATGATGCTGTACATCAAGACCGTAAGTCATAGTCTTGTCTATGTGTGCCAGATGGGCAAAGAGCAGTATTTGGAATAGTTCTTACTGATAAGAATCCGATCTACAAGTATTATTTAAACTTCCTTCTCTTACATGGTTTTGAGTGTTAATACTTTTCATTTCATATGCTTATGCATATATTCTGAGATACACTTTTTTTTTTGCGGTACTGGGGATTGAACCCAGGGGCATTCTACCTCCGAGCTACACCCCCAGCCCTATTTTTTGTTCTTTATTTTGAAACAGGGTCTCACTAAGTTGCGGAGGGCCTCACTAAGTAGTTGAGGTTGGCTGCCAACTTGGATCCTCCAGTCTCAGCCTCCCAAGTACTGGGATTACAAGCGTGCGCCACCATGCCCAGCTCTGAGATATACTTTTAGATCACCCTTCCCAATGTATTTGGTTCTCTTTCTCTCATTCTGAGTTTGTACATGCATGATTACACACAAATATTTATACTATTCAGACAATTTTCTAAGCATAGCTTGTAAAGCTGAGCTGTTTCATTAAATTTCTGTATAGCAAAGACTATTCAGCCGGGCGTGGTGGCGCACGCTTGTGATCCCAGTACTTTGGGAAGCGGAGACCAGAGGATCCGCGTTCAAGGACAGCCTCAGCTCTCTCTCTTTCTCTCTCTCCCCCTGTTTCTCTCTCTCTCTCTCTCTCTCCCCCT
>PVJS01044356.1:0-16680 GCA_004027185.1 Glis glis | reverse complement strand
CCCCGATACTGCAAAAAAAAAAAAAAAGAAGAAAGAAAAGAAAAAACAAATAATAGCAAAACAAACAAACAAAGAACAAAAACCCAAACAGCAGAAAGTCAAGATCCTTAGTGACCTTCATGGAGAGAAATACTTGATTGTGAAAAAGAAGCTGATTCAGAACTGCTTATAAATAAGAAAAGAAATGGCAGAAACAACCAGCTGCAGAGGCAGTGAAAACTTGAGAGGAGTGAATGAATTATGGCCAACAGACGGACGTTACAAAATCCCAGATTGCTGCTCATGGTGACAGCGCTCAGGACAGCTGGCCCGTGGCTCATGTTCTTGCTGTAGCGGAAGGCAAAATATGCTCACCTGGGACAGAAATGAATACAGATACCCCCGTGACTTCCAGAGAGAATGCCTGCCACCATGGCCCCCTTGATCCTGTCACTTAGTGAGACCCTCAGCAACTTAGCAAGACTCTGTTTCAAAATTAGAAGATAAAAAGGGGCTAGGGGGTGTAGCTCAGAAGTCGAATGCCCCTAGATTCAATCCTCAGTACCAAACAAACCTCCCCCTCCCTCTGAAGCCTGCTTCTTCTTACAGAGATGAATACTAAAGGTAATGCTGTGTTAGAGAACTTGTACCTTCAGAAGTGCCCAGTAGCCGGGCATGGTGGCCCACATTTATAATCCCAGTACTTGGGAGGCTGAGACCAGAGGATCTGGGTTCGCTGCCAGCCTCAGCTACTTAGTGAGGCCCTCCGCAACTTAGTGAGAACCTGTTTCAAAATAAAGAATTAAAAATAGGGCTGGGGGAGTAGCTTGGAGGTAGAACGCCCCTGGGTTCAATCCCCAGTAACACACACACACACACACACACACACACACACAAAAGAAATCAATGAGTCAATCTATTTTCTCTTAGAAAATGACCCCCCTCAAATTTAATCCCTCTTTATTCATTTATATTTGTGAATTTGTGGCAACCTTCTAAAAATAAAATGAACATGCTTCCCTTATTTGGAGTTATTTCTTGTGGCTATTTGTATATTTCTGGTCTACTGTCAGATTGTCGTAAATCATATTTTTTTGTTCTATGGAAGATGAGCGTGGGGTGCCCAGCAGTAGCGCCACCATCCGGAGGATGCCCACGTAGTTCCCACCATGGGGGCTGCTGGGCCTCCAGCTTCTTCTGCCTCTCATCTGGCTGGCCTTCTCCTCCACACCTGGAGGAACTTGGTATGTGAAGAAAGCTTTCACATGGAGGGAGGGACATGTTTTCTAGCCCTGGAGAGAGCCAGTACTTAGAATCTGATGGCCTCCAGCGCTGTGCTCCTAACCTGAGAGTACCACTCCACCTTGTCCCATCCCAGCAAAGAACGATTTGTCTCCACCTTTTGCAAGATGTGAGACCGTCTTCAAGCTTTAGAGCTTGAAGATGGCATGGCTGCTCACAGGATGACTCTCGGGCCCTCCCAGAACCTCAGGGTGACAACAAGGGATGGACTGCTGGAACATCCCCCACTGCTCTGGTTTGGATCTGGTGTAAGTGTGCTCCCCAAAGGTTTGCATGCTGGAGGCTTGTTCCTCAGTGTGGTGGAATCTTTAGGAGGTGAAGCCCAGCGGGGCGCTGTGGCACAGGCCTGTAATCCTGGTCCTTGGGAGGCTGAGACAGGAGGATCACAGGTTTGAGGCCAGCCTTAGCAACTTAGTGAGACCTTGTTTCAAAATAAAAAAAGAAAATAGGGCTGGGGGTGTAGCTCGGAGGTAGGATGTCCCTGGGCTCAATCTCCAGTACAAAAAAAGAAAGAGGTAAGGCGAAGTGTGGGGTGATTAGTTCATGGGGAGCACCACCCTAGGAAGGGATTCATGTAGCTCTTGTGGGACCCCAGTTAGTTCCCCGGGAGTGGGTTGTTATAAGAGTGAGCCTGACCCCTGAAATCTCTTTGGCTTCCTGTCTTGCCAGGTCCTCTCTCCCTGTCACGCTGTCACATGATGCCATTCGCCATGTTAGGTAGTCAGAAGGTCCTCACCAGAGCTAAGCAGTTACTGGCACCATGTTCTTGAACCGCCAGAACTGTGAACTAAATAAACTAAATAAACTTCTTTTTATGTATAAGGTACCAGCATCTGGGTATTTTGTTACAGTAACAGAAAATGGACTAGCACATCTATTTGTCAAAAATTTTGCTGTGTGTGGGGGGGGGTTACTGGGGTTTGAACCCAAGAATGTTCTACCTTCGAGATGCACTCCCAGCCCTTTTTATTTTTTGTTTTGAAACAGGGTCTCACTAGGTGGCTGAGGGTGTCCTTGAACCTGTGATCCTCCTGTCTCAGCGTTCCCAAGTACTGGGATTACAGGCATGCGCCACCATGCCTGGCATCAAATATGTTTTCATTTTACTATTTTTATTTGCTTCAATTGACCTGAGTTTGTGCATTTGGGGTCACAAACAAAGGAGATTTTGAAGACAAAGTCGTCTGCAGTATTATCTGCTTGTTTTATTTTAGTAATAATGTCAGTAATTGGCAAATTAGTTTAAACATTATGAATATATTATGGAAATATAGTACCTTTAATCTATATATCTATATTCACATAAATATATGTGTGAACATACATATGTACATATGTGTGGGCATATATCTATCTATCTATATATTTTTTTTTGCTTTTTTTAACAGTGCTGGAGATCAAACCCACAACCTCACACATGCTAGGCAAGCACTCTATCATTGAGCTATACCCTCAGCACTAATCAATTTTTTTTTCGGTTCTGGGGATTGAACCCAGGGGCATTCTACCTCTGAGCTACACCCCCAGCCCTACTTTTTATTCTTTATTTTGAAACAGGGTCTCACTAAGTTGTGGAGGGCCTCACTAAGTAGCTGAGGCTGGCTGCGAACCTATAATCCTCCTGTCTCAGCCTCCCAAATACTGGGATTACAAGTGTGCGCCCCCACTCCTGGCTCCTAATCAATATTTTTAAAGTCCAAAGACATTATCAAGATGCTCCAAAATGAAGGGTGGAAAACCCTACAGTTTTATTGTAATTCGAAGTGTACTAGAGAGATCCCCACTTTCACATCATCATAACTTCCACCACCTGAAACTCATTCCTTCGTGCTGTGTGATGCCGTTACCCTAGAAACCTATTTAAATCTCGTGTGTTCCTGAGAGGGGCAACACACCATGTCTCATGCCTTTGAAGGCACGTGGACTGCTCAGACCCAGTTTTCTTCATGATCAGAAGAGCGCAGGGAGAGTGGGCTGCGCTGAAATGGGAGGGGAGCGTGAGATACCAGGGTTTGCCTCGCGATGTTCTCAAAGCTACTGGGATTGCAGGTGCAGGACCAAGCACAACGCTAGGGTTGAAAAGTCCCATCCAAAACTCACGTGGAAATGGAGTCTCCACATTCACATGTCAATGGTATTTGCAGGTGGGGCTTCTGGGAAAGAATCGGGTTTAAAGAGGTCATGAGGGTGGGGCCCCTATGATGACATTAGTGACTTTACAACAAGAGGAAGAAAGACCTGCACTAGCACGCTTGCTCTGTCACCACGTGATGCCCTCTGCATGTCATGACCCAGCAGAAAGATCCTCGACACAGGCTGAGCAGATGCTGGTACCATGTTCCTGGGCTTCTCAGTCTCCAGAACTGTGAGTGACATAAACCTCTTTTCTTTATGAATTACCCAGCCTGCGGTATTCAGTTATAGCAACGGAGAATGAACTAAGATGGGCTTTCCTAGATGAACAGAAGGGAAAGAAAGGCCTGATTGACCTTGCAAGGGGAATGGGAATGGCCATGGCTCTCCTGGTGAACAAAGACACCCATGGTGGGCCCTGGGAGCCTTTGGATGGGTTGTCTTCTAGCTGGGCACATCTGACTTTATGCTTGCAAATGGTATCGGAGGCCATTGAATTCATCTGACAAATATTTGCTGTGTCAGGCATGGTTCTGGGTATCAGAAAGACAGCAGTTAGACAGATCGCATAAAAATCTCTGCGCTCCTGGAGCCAACACTGCAGATGAAGTTGCAAAATTAAAAAAGATATGATTTCTCAGGGCTGCGGTTTCCTGCCTTTTTGTTTTTTCTTCCTTATTTCTTTTCCCTTTCATCTGATTTTTTTTCAAGTCATGGTTTTGTTCTTTCTCATAGCTTCCTCTTTTCTCTGCTAAATAGTGTGTGAATGAGACCGAGTGATTAAAGGATGCAGATGACTTTGATGATACTATAATAAAAGTGTCTGCCATTGCTTATTAGACAAGGTGCCATTCGGTTACCTGAGTCACACTGACACTTTCAACGATGACACAATTCCATCCCCAATCTGGCTTCCCTCCACTGTTTTTCTGTTCTCTAATTCCTTCCCTCTCCAAATGACCAGAGACTAAGGAAATGAAAAGAAGTGACCAGGAAAGTGGGTGCATCTCTGTGACCCTGTGCAGCATTTCTGTGCTGGATGATGCATGGAAGAGCCCAGAGGGTAGACTCCTTAGAGCATAGAAATTTCACTTTTTCCTGGTGATCGCTATAGTATAAAGGATATACCTATATACCGATACCAAGCTCTGTTTAGTTGGTCTTTTTTTAGTTGCTTTTACAACTCAGCAAGAGGCAGCCAAATTCACTCGGAGGAGTTGCCCACCTGAATTTGCTTTCTCGGCCTTTCATTGACTGTAGCTCTGAGGCCTGAGGAGCCACCGGACATGTCCCTGCCTTGCATTCTTCATCTGTACATGGGAATAATAATGGGCCTCCTTCTCTCTCACTCCACAGAGGAGCTGGGAGAAGAGATAAGCCGCTGCCATGTGCTTTGAACTCTTCTGAGGCTGGCACCGTGTGAACTGGGCTGTTATTATGGGGAGTGTGGTTTAACACAACAAAGTTGGACTTATATGCTGTATGAGAGGCGCTCTGAACTTGATTTTTTATATTTATTTATTTATTTTGCAGTACTGGGGATTGAACCCAGGGGCATTCTACCTCTGAGCTACACCCCCAGCCCTATTTTTTATTCTTTATTTCAAAACAGGGTCTCACTAAGTTGCGGAGGGCCTCACTAAGTAGCTGAGGCTGGCTGTGAACCCGGAACCTCCTATCTCAGCCTCCCAAGTACTGGGATTACAAGCGTGTGCCACCACGTCTGGGTGAACTTGACTTTTTAATTTGATTTTTTTATACTGGGGATTGGACCCAGGGGCATTCTACCTCCAAGTTACACCCCCAATCCATTTTATTTTATTTTATTATTATATTTTTTTGTGTGGAACTGGGGATGGAACCCAGGGGCATTCTACCTCCGAGCCACATCCCCAGCCCTATTTTTTATTCTTTGTTTTGAAACAGGGTCTCACTAAGTTGTAGAGGGCCTCACTAAGTAGCTGAGGCTGGCCACAAACCTACGATCCTCCTGTTTCAGCCTCCCAAGTACTGGGATTACAGGCGTGCGCCACCACGCGGGGCTGTGTCACGCCGGGCTGTGTCCTGCTTCTGTCGCCTGGCAGTCTTTCTGTGAGATTCATTCTCCTTGCTGCACATCCACGTACGCGTTGGTGCGTTCTTGGGCACCTTAAGGTGCCGCGGCGCAGTGTTGTATTTGTGTGTGTGTGTCTGCCACTCTGTTCCAGCAAAGAGAGAGGCCATGGTCACTGTTCTCAAGGGTATCTTTGTGACTTCCCGCACTCAGAACAGTGCCTGGAGCACAGATGACTTCAGTAAATGTTTGCAGAGTGAACCCCATGAATGGGCATCTTGTCACTGGGTCTTTTCATTTATTCCTTGGCTTGTTCCCTGACTCTCCTTGAAACACGGCTGCTTTCATTGGCCTCGTCTTTATTTATGGGGCGGATGTGCTTGTTTTTCCGTGCCAGGAAGGAAAAACAAGCTCAGAAATAGCCCCTCCAGGGCAGCCATATTCCCAGCGAAGGTGCCCTCTTTTGTGCCAAGAATGGAATCGTCCACCGCTTCGTGGAGGTCTAATGTCCACTGTGATTCAAAGGGCCCTGTGTGTTGAATCAGAAGGGCAGACCGAGCCACTGGGCTTGCAGACAGAGCATGACTCACGCAGTGTCTGAGCGCCCATGTGGGGAAAGGGCTTTACCCGTCTCAGAAAATATCCACAATGTGCTGAGCGCCTGTGCACCTGCCCCTCCCACCCATGCACGGCCTTGCTGATGGATGGCTGCTTCCGCATCACATGATCACATGATCGGTTTCAGCAGAGGGGAGAGAGAGAGAGAAACAGTCTTTTGTTCTACTACCTTCTATGACTGCCCATCTCTAGCACAATGATCCAAAGTCAGGCCGAGGCTTTCTTTGAGGCGTGGTTACTGGTGATTGAACCCAGGGGCATTCTACCTCTGAGCCACTCCCCAAGTCCTATTTATTTTATATTATTATTATTATTATTATTATTATTATTGTGGTACTGGGGATTGAACCCAGGGGCATTCTCCTCCGAGCTACAGCCCCAGCCCGATTTTTTATTCTTTATTTTGAAACAGGGTCTCACTAAGTTGCGGAGGGCCTCACTAAGTAGCTGAGGCTGGCCGTGAACCCGGATCCTCTGGTCTCAGCCTCCCAAGTACTGGGATTATAAGCGTGTGCTGCCATGCCTGGCTGTCCTTTTTATTTTTAATGTTTTATTTTATTTTTGGCACTGGGAATTGAACCCAGGGATGCTCTGCCACTGAACCACATCCCCAGCCCTTTTTACTTTTTTTTTATTCTGAAACAAGATCTCATTAAGTTACTTCATGCTGACCTCAAACCTGCAGTCCTCCTGTCTCAGCCTCCCAAGTACTGGGATTATAGGCATGTGCCACCATGCCTGGCTCTGTTTTATTTATTTATTTTTTTGGTACTAGGGATTGAACCCAGTGGCATTCTACCTCTGAGCTACACCCCCAACCCTTTATTTTTTATTTTAAAACAGGGACTTACTAAGTTGCTGAGGGTCCTGCTAAATTGCTGAGGCTAGCTTCGTAAACCTGTGTTCCTCTCGTGTTAGCCTCCCAAGTACTGGAACTATATTTGTGCACCATCACATCTGGCCAGGCTAAGGATTCTAAGAAAATACCCAAGAGATGAAATGATTTTACCAAGAGATGAAATGATCTTTCACTCAGTACTGACTTGGACTTTGGACTCTAAATTCTGCTTTTCATGGGATAGATGTGTTTCATGTCTCGTTGCTTATGGTCGGTGAGGCTCAGGGGACCTTAATGATCATGACTGCATCCCAGAGCCTCAAGGTCATGCCCTGTGCAGCTACACAGATGTGCAACGTATATTTCCCAGCCCAAATAATGGTACACACCATCTGGGAAAGGAGTCTCCTTCTCCACATGTATGTGTTTGTTTATTTAACATGCATTAACAGACACGAAACAAAATC
Source organism: Glis glis (assembly GCA_004027185.1). NCBI lineage: Eukaryota > Metazoa > Chordata > Mammalia > Rodentia > Gliridae > Glis > Glis glis. Next base: position 9,290 of record PVJS01044356.1, on the reverse strand, counting down.
CCACGGAGACCTACACTTGCTGAAATATTAAACCCTGGAGTTGTATGGGGAATTTCAAGGTATCAGACAAGAAACCTAGAGCAAGCGTGGACTACAAACTCCTGCAGACTTTAGTAGCATAGTCCTGGGGCTGCCATCCACCTTCAGGGCCTGCTGGGGCAACACCCTCTGGGGAGCTGATTTGGGGGAAGTGACAGCCACACCCCATGCCACTGAGGCCATGTGAGCTGACCATGTGAGCTGAACTTGTCGGGAACTGTGAGTTTCTTCCCTTAAATCCAGGCTCCATGGTTCAGTGCCCCATACCTTTGTCATATCTTCCTCCTGTTTCCTACCCTCCGTTTCTCCATCCTCCCTTCCATCCTTGGCTTCCTTGGTTCCTCTGTCTGCCAGCTGGGGGAGAGGAAGCTGAGGAGTACATGTGGCAGCCAAGGCTTCAGGGCACCCCTCAGTGACTAAGTGCCTCAGGGCACCCCATGTATTCTTCCAGTGGGACATTCCACTCGTATCTGCCTGCCCTTGCCCCAGGCTCCCTCTTCTCCTCCAGCCTTCCCCCTACCTGTCCAGCCTACTCCAGTCCCCTTCTGCTGCTGAAGGCTCTGGTATCTTCCATATCTAGTACCCCAGCCTCTCACTGGGCCCTGCTCTCTGTTCTTCAGTGATCTTTAGTTTTTGGTTTTCCTTTTTGCAGTACTGGGGATGGAACCCGGGACCTGGAGCATGCTAGGCGGGAGCTCCACCACTGAGCCACGTCCCCAACTCCTCCGGATCGGTTTGTGTTCCCAGATCTTGTCTTTGCACCAAGCTGTCTGGGCCTGGAGAGTGAATCAAGTATTGGATCGCTCAGAGCTCAGCGTATGGTAAAAGCTGCTGAAGGAAGCAGAAGATAGCATAGGAGGACAAATGTCCCCTTTGCTCCTGACAGTCACCAGGCTGCTCTCTCCTTGGAAACCTTTCCAGCTTTGCTGTGTGAAGCTGCAGATGAGTCTTGTTACTGTCACTGTCACTGTCAAGTACCAGTGAGGGCCAGGCTGCCCCCTGACCCAGCCCGACCGGGAAGGAGTCTTTTTATTCACCACTCTTGCTGCACCCAGGGAAGAGGCCAGGGCTGGTCCCATACCGTGGTGGGGTGCTGTAGAATTTGGGCTCCTTCTTCCCCTTACATCTGTGCACCACCACACCTGGCCAGGGCTGCTTTTTGAGATGGGGAAGGTGGCGGGGAAAGCAGGCTTTGTGGGGGAACACCACTTTACGTGAGAGGTTTCAAGCACACATCCAAATGGAGATGTCAGGTAGGCAAGTGACTGTGCAGCCCTGGAGTTGAGAGGTGGGCGCCAGAGACGTGAGTCTGGGACTCAGCCGCATGTGGAAGGTATTAAGCCATGGGCTGGGGGGAATCCCAGCAGGGAGAGCCCCCTGGGGAGAGAGCAGGAGAATTCTATAGCAGAGGGGACTATGATGGAGAATCAGCCAAGGAGCCAGAGAAGGAGGGGCCAGGAGGGACAAGGACAGAGGAGTGTCCTGCAAGTCAAGTGCCGCCCATCGGGGAGGAAGGGACTGAGACTCCAGGCTTTGTACCTGCAGGGCTTTGGCGACCTCGGCATGGGCAGTTTAGTGAAGTACAGGGAAGGAAACCCAGACAGAGTGAGTTCAGGAGAGAAAGGGAATTGGAGGCAGCGCATGGGGACTTTTTGCCCAGGAGTTTTGCTGCAGAGGTGCGGGGATCCAGCTTGACCTGACTATAGCCATCTTGGTCGTAACCGCCATCTTGCCCACCAGGTGACCCAGGCATGCATCCCAAACCCTATAGAATAACCAAAGTCATTAAAATGCTCAGCAGAGCCTTCTGTGCTGGCCACTGATGCCGGGCTGTTTCCTAATTGATGTTTGACATGTTAATAGTTTTTGAGAAAGGCCAGGTACTTGTCGGTTGGCTGCAGCTTAGCACTTCAACCCTTTCCTCCTTCCCTGGGGTGTGGGGATCCTCCTGTCTTGAAGCTTCTCAAGACATGCTTCTGTCCATATGTCCCTACTAAATTGCACTCTTCAGTCCTGGGCCTGTTCACTTCTTTCTTCAGTCTCTTGCCACTTTTCTGCCTTCGGAGGTCAGTTCTTACATGTCAGAAACAGGTTTTTTCCAAACAAGAGGGAAGCAGAGATAGGGGGAGGTCATCAGACTGAATGTGGAGTCAAAGAAAGACCTTTTTAGTACTTGGGATTGAACTGAAGGGCATTCTACCCCCAGCTTGCTTGCTTGCTTGCTTGCTTGCTTGCTTGCTTGCTTCCTTCCTTCCTTCTTTCTTTTTTCTTTCTTTCTTTCTCTCTCTCTTTCTTTCTTTCTTTCTTTCTTTCTTTCTTTCTATTTTGAAATGGAATCTCACTAAGTTGCTGAGAGTCTCACTAAGTTGCTGAGGCTGGCCTTGAACCTGCGATCCTCCTGTCTCAGCCTTCCAAGTACTGGGCTTACAGGTATATATCACCATGTGTGGTTCACATACTCTTAAGATTAGAAAAAGACTTAAAATAATTTGATCAGTTAGGGGGGGTGAACACAGCTTTGGGTGACGTCTCTTGGTCCCAGGCCAAAATCTGGAGAAATGTTGGTTGGCAGGTATAGTAACTCTCAGTCATATATATATATATATATATATGTGTGTGTGTGTGTGTGTGTGTGTGTGTGTGTGTGTATGTGTGTGTGTTCATATATATCTATATGTCTATACAGACATATATATGGGATCTCTAATCCTATAGTGTTATATATATGTGTTATATATATATAGTGTTATATCTCTAATCCTATAGTGTTATATATATGTTAAATATATATATATATATATAATTTTATTTTATTGTTTTTGGTGCTGGGGGTTGGAACCTAATGGCCTATACATGCTAAATATGTGCTTTGTCGCTGAGCTGCACCCCAGCCCCCAATCATAATTTTTGATACTGGGACAGGCACAGCCCCTGCCCCTTGCAGGTAGGCAGCAAGGGGTGACCACTTCTATCTGGTGGGCTATGAATGAATTTGATGTGTCACTTCTAGGTCAGAGCATAAAAAGCCCAGACCCGACACTCGCGCACTCGCTTCTGCTGCTGTGGCCGGTGGTGTCAGGCGGTGGGGGCTCTATCAGCCTGGGTTCCTGAAGGACAATATAGAGCAGTGTCCCCCATCTCTTACCCTCCCCTTCTCCTCCCATTCCAAGCTAGATATATAGCATAAGCTAAAAATAGACTCTGGTATTGAGCCATTGACATACAAGGATTAAAATGTTTACCACAGCATCAACTAGTCTAATCCAAACACTGCATTACCAGCCATGGCGTGTAATTGAGTTTGGGTTTGATTTTGGCTTAAAGGCCTAAGGATCTTGTTCATGAGTGACTCTGTGATGCTGTCAATATCCGGAAAGTTCTGATGACTCATTGTTTGCACCATGAGCATCCCCGGCACGGTTCCATCTGCAGACAGGCTCATTATAAACCCCGAACTCCCTTTCTGCTGTTGGAAGGAAGGTGACAGGAGTCTTTCCTACAGAGCAATTTTCTTACATACCATCTAAAATCCTGCAACTGGGGCTGGGATGTACCTCGGGGCAGAACACGTGCTTAGCATTCACAATGCCCTGGGTTTGATCCCCAGAGCTGGGGGGGAAAAAAAAGAAATCCTGTGACTCATGATTCCTAATGAAATTCACACCAGACAAAGCCTCACAATTCAAACTGGTGGCAGAAAGAGGACAGGCATGAATCTAATCTCCCAAGACCAGCTTGCCCTCTCTCTTCAAACTGGCCTCTTTTTTTCACCTTCTGCTGCTGGGTGGTTTTGCTGGGGCCTACCCGAGTAACAGGACCTGCTGCTTTATCTGCGTGTTGCACAGAAAAGACCGTCTCAGACAGATGTCCCCAGTTAAGAGACTGCAGCCGCTTTCTCAAAGCAAAACCAGCTCTGCGTCTAGCCCGCTTCCTTCCCACCCGCCACCTAGTGGCCCCCTGCGGAATCACACCCTCCTGCTTGAAGATTCTGTTACCACTCTCCATTCTTATCTGATCTTCATAGGGTATTAGCTCTGCAAGGCGCCCTGGAGACCATATGGGCCGGTCTTCTTAATTTACAGCTAAGGTAACAGAGACCTAGAATTGAGCCATAGAGCTAATTAGTGGTGGAGCCAGGCCTAGAGCCTAAGGCTAGTAGATTTCCTTCCCCACGTGTAGCTATTGAATCAATCTTTGCTTTATGCCTAGTAAGAGCAGGGTCCCAGATTGCGCACTGCACTGCAGATGAAAGACCTTGTCACTCCTTAGGCGCTCTTTGAGAGGGAAGACGGGCAGGCAAAAAGGCCATTACATGAAAGGGTCACTCTGTGGAGGTCAAAGTGAAGGACAGGAGAAAGTCGTCAGCCTGCCTGGAGCCTGGGAAGGCGTCCCTAAGGGGTGGTGTTGGGGACAAGCAGTTTCTCATGCAGGTAAGTCGGGGTCATAAGGGTGCCATGTGCAGGGGTGCACAGGGCAAATGCAATGTGGGGTCTGACTGCCTGGCAGAGTTCAGGGTCACGGGGGGGGGGAGCATAAAGTCAGGCGCTGAGCAGTGAGGGGAGGGGCCTTGTAGGTCTGCAAAGGCATTGAGCCTAAGCACTGGAGATTTTTTTTCTTCTTTTTGTACTGGGGATTGAACCCAGGGACATTCTACCTCCAAACTATACCCCCAGCCCTTTTTATTTTTAATTTTTAAATTTTGAAACAGGGACTTGCTAAGTTGCTGAGGGTCTTGCTAAATTGCTGAGGCTGGCCTCCAACCTGCGATTCTCCTGTCTCAATCTCCCAAGTCCTGGGATTGCAGGTGCGCCCAGCTACTGGAGAATTTTTTATTAGTGGAAGAAGCATGATCAGGTTTATTGGCTTGATGGATCTCTCTGGCAATAGTGAGAAAAACAAATTGGAAGCCAGTGAAAAAAAGAAGCAAGGAAAATAGAATGCAACAGCAGCAGTCCGGGTCAGAGGTGGGCAAGGCCTGGATCAGGTCTGTGGCAGTGCAGGCCAAGAGGACAGGAGGGAGAGTGTGGGAGATGTGAGCAGGCAGCACCTTTGCAGTATGAGGAGATTATTAAAAGTATGGTTTGGGAAGCGGGGGTGGGAGGGTATGTTCACCACTGCAGGGCATACAGTATGGCCAGCAGGCCTCAGAGCAGGTCAGAGAGAGTGGAGAGACGCTGAGCTCTGGTGTGGCATGCCCAGAGGCCAGGGGCTGTGCAACAGCCAGGCAGTGGGGAATGCATGTGGCTCTAAGAGCAACATGGACTATAGATTTGGACTTCAGAGATTACTAGGTGATGAGCAAAACCACGGCCCCGGGTGAAATGGAGCAGGGCTGCATCAAGAGAGATGAGAACAGGCCCCAGAGGGAGCTAGGAGAGGTTGAGTTCTCCTAAAAGCATATTTGGAGAGAGGGTTTAGCCTGAATGTTTATTGTATTCACTAGGGATAGCCGGGCATGGTGGTGCACGCTTGTAATCCCAGTACTTGGGAGGCTGAGACCGGAGGATCCGGGTTCATGGCTAGCCTCAGCAACTTGTGAAGTCCTCTGCAACTTAGTGAGACCCTGTTTCAAAATAAAGAATAAAATAGGGCTGGGGGTGTAGCTCAGAGGTAGAATGCCCCTGAGTTCAATCCTCAGTACCACACACACACACACACACACACACACACACACACACACACACAAAATGCATTAGGGATTCTCAGCAGGGAGGGAGAAAAAGCAGGATTGGACAGCGGGGGGAAGAGAAGCTGCCAGGCAGACCCCAAAGCCTCAGTTGACTGCAGTGGAGCTCCAGAGCAGAAATCACTGTCAGGTTGACTGCACTGGGCTGGGGGTTTATTCCCTGGCTTCCATAGGAGAGCTCTGTAGGAAGGACCCCATGCATGAGGCAGATCTCAGTAGCTCAAGTAATCCCTACAGGGACTGACATTAAAGGCTCCAGGCTCATCACTCAACTTGTATCCCCACACTGGCCCAACAGTTCTTTCTTTTTGTTTTCTTTGTTTTTTTTTTGATTCTGGGGATCGAATCCAAGGGCATTCTACCTCCAACCTATACCCCCAGCCCTTTTAAAAAAATTTTTATTTTGAAACAGGGTCTCTGTAAGTTGCTGAGGGTCTTGCTAAGTTGCTGAGGCTTGGTCCAACAATCCTTCTCTGGTAGGGGATCTGCCCTGCTTTGGCTGGAGCTGCTGTTTTGTCCATTCACTGTCACAACGGGGCAAGGGAGAATGCAATGACACTCAAGTGATTAACTTGGGTGCCAACTGGGATGCCAGGCACGAGTGCCAGGCATTTTCCTCTCTGTCCCCATCAGATGCCAACAAACCTATTGTCTCTTGGTGATCAGGGTGGATTTCCCTTGCCAGGATGGCGACTTCTCAGACTTCTAGGTTTTGGACATAAGGACCCCAACGTGCCCAGTGTCAGCAGCTATAGCTTATTGCTCGGTGAGACTCTGGTGGAAACATTGTCTCTGATCCTGTAGTCTACAAGTACCTGCTTGGAAGTGTGATCCCCTACATGGGCCATCGGGAGAGATGGAAGTGGGTCGCTCCTGCTTCTACCCTTTGGGTCTCTGACTCATGAGGTCTTCCTACTGGCAACATAGCACCAGGATCCTGGGGTGCGGCTCCCCATCCTCACAAATTGTCATCTTGGTGGTAAGTACATGATGTGACCAGTGGATCCCATGGCCTGGCTCATCCTACCCCTGTTGCTGACCCATGTTATATTAGGCGGAAGCCCATGCAGGGATACTGGAATGGTGGCACCGTCTGCGGCCCTAGACAGGAAAGCCAAACCTGTACCTGGTATGTGTTTCTATTCTCTTTTTATTTTTTGGTACTGGGCATTGAACCTAGGGGAAATCTACCTCTCAGCTATACCCCCAGCCCTTTTTATTTTTTATTTTGAAACAGAGTCTCCCTAAGTTGCTGAGGCTGGCCTTGATTCTGTGATCCTCCTGTCTCAGCCTCCCAAGTACCAGGGTTACAGGCATACACCACCAAACCAGGAAGAATGTGGTTCTATTCTTGTCAGAATGGCTGGCCCCTTGGGTAGAAGGAGCACAGAATTCCCAACTTGTCGTCACGCGGCCAGTCATTCTCCTTGAGGGATGGGGTCATAGTGGGGCCTCAGCCTAGATCTCTGTTGCTAGTAAGTAGGATGTTTGGTGGCTGCAGGAGCAAGGTTAACTTTGGTAAGTGGAATTCCATGCAGCATAACCTCCATCTTTGCCACCATGGTTATTTTGTGCATAGACCCATTGTGCCAGCTCTGGGGTAGTGGAAGACAAGGGCTGACTGATGTCAACTGATTGACTCGTTTTATAGTTGCTTCATTCCTCTGCTGGGTGACATGTGATACAATGACTCTCATGCTTCCTGGACACTCCATCCATAGACCTCTTTCCCAGACCACCACGTTCTCCATCTTCCAATCTTCCTCCCTCCAGGTCTCTGAGCAGACCAGCTGCCGCGATCACTTCTCAGTAGAAACAGACAATTCAGGCTTCTTCGTGTCCTCACATGTAGACTCTTAGTCACAAATGAAATTTAGCTTATTTATTTATGTATTATTTGTTTAGTTATTTATGGGGACAGCCAGAGAGAAAAGCAGAGAACTCCTTCCTACACTACATCTCTGCTACTTCTGCCAGTCTCCTTACAGAAGCCTCTTTTTAGTGATAAGTTTAAACAAAGTGTCTGTTAATGCCAAGCTCAGGATACACAGAAAGCAACTTGTAATATAAAGAAAAAGGCTATTCTCAGCATTCATCAAGGACAGACAGCGTATAAAGAAGGAATGTCCACCTGGGCTCATTTCTGATATCGGGACCTTGAGACAGTCCTGCGTGCAGGAATTCTCCTCTGCACAGCGCACTGTGTGTGCTGCTGAGACAGTCTAATTGACCCCAGAAATTTAACCCCTGATGGTCCACAACAACCAGCCACTTCCCATGAGTCTCTATACACTCTACCCTTGGTCCACTGCTCTGTCCACACAACACCCATGATCAGGCCCACTGCCCGAGTGAGGCTGGGTTGCAACTGCCATCTATTTTTAGCTTGTCTTCCCCGCACTGTCCCCTCTGAAACCCAAGTTTAGGCTTTTGACTCATTCTTCAGCTCTTCTTCAGCCATAGGTGTAAACTTCAGGAAGGGCATTGGTACAACTGCGGTGACAGTGGTGTGGTGCATCTGCATGATACTCCGCAGGTGTCTACCTTCTGACAGAGGGTGGAGGGCTAACAGAGCCCTGGTCAAAGCTATAAATACTGCTGTTCACTTGCTTTAGTAGCAATTTCATTGCTATGACCCAAACACCTGACAAGCACAACTTAGAGAAGGAAAGATTTATTCAAGACCCATGATTCAGAGATTTCAGAGGTCATTCATTTTTTTTTTGTGGTGGGGGTGTATTGGGGATTGAACCCAGTGGCATTCTACCTCTGAGTTATACCCTCAGCCCTTTTAATTTTTTTTTAAATTTTGAAATGGGGTCTTGCTTAAGTTGCTGAGGCTAGCCTCAAACCTGTGATCCTCCTGTATCAGCCTCCCAAGTACTGGGATTACAGGTGTATGTTACCATGCCCGACAATAACAATTCCATTTTTAAGGACTGTTGAATAGGTATGATAGCGTGAGTCATCTAAGAGCCTTTACTATGTCTCAGAGAAGGTCAGCATAGGCAGCGTTTCCCAATCAGTCCCCAGTACCACACACACACAAATTTTTTAAAGGTCAGGATATTTTAGCCCAACACAAGATAACCGTGATGGGCCTCTGTGGCTCCAGAACACCTTGGGGTTGCAGAGGCTGACTACTACATGGCAGTATTCATCTTACACTATCAGAAGAAATCAAGGGGACATGATCAAAAGGGAGACTGATTGGTTGTTAACAGTCTCTTTTAGAGAATAGAAAATTTAAAGTTGATGCAGCCCAATTGATGAATTTGTTCTTCTACAGACCACAGTTTTGGTGTCTTATCTATGAAATCGATGCCAAATCAAAGGTCATGAAGGTTTTCTCCTGGAAGTTTTTTTTTTTTTGCGGTACTAGGGATTGAACCCAGGGGCATTCTACCTCTGAGCTCCACCCCCAGTCCTATTTTTTATTCTTTATTTTGAAACACGGTCTCACTAAGTTGAGGAGGCCTCACTAAATAGCTGAGGCTGGCCACAAACCCGGATCCTCCGGTCTCAGCCTCCCAAGTACTGGGATTACAAGCATGCGCCACCACGC
>PVJS01044355.1:0-16683 GCA_004027185.1 Glis glis | reverse complement strand
AAAAAAAAAAAAAAAATATATATATATGTATATACTGGGATTACAAGCGTGCGCCACCACACCCGGCTTTATAAAAATATAAAAAAAAATATATATATATATTTATATATATATTTATATATATTATATATATTTATATATATATGTATATATAAAAATATAAAATTTTATATAAAAATATAAAAAAAAGTGGGTCTCACTAGGTTGATGAGAGTCTCACTACTTATTGAGGCTGTCCTCGAAACTGCGATCCTCCTGTCTCAGTCCCTGAAGTACTGGGATTACAGGTGTGCGCCCCCATGCCTGGCTCTGTTTTTTAGTTATTATTATTATTATTATTATTTATTATTATTATTATTATTATTATTATTATTATTTTGGTGCTGGAGAGTGAACCCAGGGCCTCATGTGTGCCAAACACATTTAAAAGACCAATTTAGCCAGGCGTGGTGGCGCATGCTTGTAATCCCAGTACTTAGGAGGCTGAGACAGGAGGATCACAGTTTCAAAGCCAGTCTCAGCTACTTAGTGAGGTCCTCCGCAACGTAGTGAGACCCTGTTTCAAAATAAAAAATAGGGCTGGGCATGTAGCTCAGGGGTAGAATGCCCTAGGGTTCAATCCCCAGTACCGCAAAAATAAATAAATAAATAAATAAATGTATATAAAAAATAAAAGAACAATTTAGCTGGGTGTGGTGGCACACACCTGTAATTCCAGTATTTGGGAGGCTGACACAGGAGGATCACAGGTTCAAAGACAGTCTTAGTAAGTAGTGAGACTCTCACCAACCTAGAGAGACCCTGTTTCAAAATTAAAATAAGGCTAGGGGTGTGGCTCAGAGGTAGAATGCCCCTGGGTTCAATCCCCAGTGCCACACACACACAAAAAAAGACCAACTAAGCTTGGACAACACATTTACAGCCAACAAAAATATACCCTTGAAAATGTGAAATTATCTTGTAAGTCATTCCTAAATATATTTTACAAATATTCCCACATCATCAAATGTTCTCAATTTTATATAAAAAATTAGTACCTGAGAAATTTGCTACGTGAGTACACTCATCCATAACTCCTTTCATGAATATTAAAGATTCTTTTTGAAGACTGTTTCTCCTTTGTTCTTTGCTGAGTAGGTGGTAGGACGGAGGGCTGTAACTCGCATAGCTACTTTTGCTGGTTGAAAGCGTCTGATTCAAGCGCTCTATCTTGGCGGGATCTTGCAACAAGAGTCCTTCTGATGTGGCACTGATAGATGTTTTACTAGAATTATGGCACTCAGCAGCTTTTGGGGATACTACTTGGTTGGTCACATCTAAATTTAAAGTTCTGGGAACCAGATTAAGGTTGGTTAGCTTGTCTGCACTGCTAGGGAAGCGTTTCACGAACTCCTGTCCCATTTTGAAAGAATCTGTCTGAAGATATGAAAAAAGAAAATATTTAATATAAAACAGAGCTTTATTTAACAACCTTTTAGAACAAAGAGAGCCGGGTGTGGTGGCACACGCTTGTAATCCCAGTACTTGGGAGGCTGAGACAGGAGGATTGCAGGTTCGCGGCCAGCCTCAGCTACTTAGGCCCTCCGCAACTTAGCAAGACCCTGTTTCAAAATAAAGCATAAAAAAATAGGGCTGGGGGTGTAGCTCGGATGCAGAATGCCCCTGGGTTCAATCCCCTGTACCAAAAAAAAAACAACAAAAAAAAAAACAACAAAAAACACAAAGAGAAAGGACAAATACCCATAATGGATAAACGAAATGTGGTATTCTAAATATACAACAGAATACTGTCTTGCAGAGGAATGAAATTGAAAAATTTTCAAGTTTTAAATTCCTTTTTAAGCCAGGCGTGGTGGCGCACGCTTGTAATCCCAGTACTTTGGGAGGCGGAGACCAGAGGATCCGAGTTCGCGGCCAGCTTCAGCTCTCTCTCTCCCTGTCTCTCTCTCTCTCTCTCCTTAGTGAGGCCCTCCGCAACTTCGTGAGACCCGGTTTCAAAATAAAGTATAAAAAATAGGGCCGGGGGTGTAGCGCGGAGGTAGAACACCCCTGGGTTCAATCCCCGGTACCGCAAAAAATAAATAAATAAATACATAAATAAATAAATAAATTCCTTTTTAAGACACATGCAATTACATGGATGGACCCTGAATGTTTACGTTGGTGAGTGAGTCAGACCCAGCATGACAAATACTCCAAGATTCCACTTGTGAGGTCTTTACAGAAGTCAAAAGAACAGGAACGGGAAGAGAATGGCTGCCAGGGAGGGGAGAGGGGAGGAGGCGGGAAGGTGAAACGACTGGAGAGGGATGTGGTGATGGGTGTACAATAGTGTAAATGTACTCGATGCCACTGAACTGTACACTTAAACACAACAGAAACAGCAAATTCTCTGTTGTATTGATTACTGCGATTTTCAACAATGACAAAGAGAAAAGAGATATTAAAATATAACCGAGAGCCAGGCGTGGTGGCACATGCCTGTAATCCCAGTACTTGGGAGGCTGAAATAGAATAGCAGGTTCGAGGTCAGCCTCAGCAATTTAGCAAGGCCCTGTTCAAAATAAAATAAAATAGGGCTAGGGTGTAGCTGAGAAGTATTCAGAATGCCCCTGGGTCCAATCCCCAGTAACACACACACACACACACACACAACCACAACCAAAACCAAAACTATGCTATTTCCCACTGCCAGTTTTTTCCATGCCTAGCTTGGACAATAAAATTATTTATTTAGGGGGTGCTGGGGATTGAACCCAGGGGCATTCCACTTCTGGGCTATACCCTTAGCCCTATTGTATTTTTTATTTGGGAACAGGGTCTCACTAAATTGCACAGCGCCTCACTAAGTAGCTGAGGCTGGCTGTGAACCTGCGATCCTCCGGTCTCCGCCTCCCAAGTACTGGGATTACAAGTGTGCGCCACCACGCTCGGCATCTATTTTTATTTTTATTTATTTTGGGGTACTGGGGATTAAACCCAGGGTCATTATACCTCCGAGCTACACCCCAGCCCTATTCTTTTTTTTATTCTTTATTTTGAGACAGTATCTCACTAAGCTGCAGAGGGCCTCACTAAGTAGATGAGGCTGGCCCCGAACCTGAGATCCTCTTGTCTCAGCCTCCCAAGTACTGGGATTACAAGCATGCGCCAACTCGCCCAGACTGTTTTTTATTTTGAAACAGAGTCTCACTAAGTTGTGGAGGGCCTCACTAAATTGCTGAGGCTGGCTGCCAACCCACAATCCTCCTGTCTCAGCCTCCCAAGTACTGGGATTACAAGCGTGCGCCACCACGCCTGGCCTGTTTTTTTTTTTTGTGTGTGTGTGGTGCCGGGAATTGAACCCAGGGGCGTTCTACCTCCGAGCTACACCCCCGGCCCTATTTTTTATACTTTATTTTGAAACCGGCTCTTGCAAAGTTGCGGAGGGCCTCACTAAAGAGCTGAGGCTGGCCGTGAACCCAGATCCTCCGGTCTCAGCCTCCCAAGTACTGGGATTACAAGCGTGCGCCACCACGCCCGGCCTGGCCTGTTTTTTTATTTTGAAACGGGGTCTTACTAAGTTGCGGAGGGCCTCACTAAGTTGCTGAGGCTGACTGTGAACCCACACTCCTCCTGTCTCAGCCTCCCAAGTACTGGGATTACGAGCGTGTGCCACCACGCCTGGCTTAAGTCCTACATTTGATTTGCATGATTTTGTACGTTTTACTTCAAAACAAATTTGTGTGTGTATATATGTGTGGTATCAAGGATTAAAGCCGGGGCCCCAGGCAGACTGGGCAAGTGCTCGACTCCTGGACTATACTTCTACCCCTTTTCTATTTTTTCCCTTTCTATTTTATTTGGCACGGCGTCTTATTAAGTTGGCCCACCTGGCCTTGGAATTGTGCTTCTCCTGCCTCAATTTCCTGAGGAGCTGAGGCATGCACCACCATGCCTACCTTAAAATGAAAAAAATTTAAAGTTAAAAATAGTGTGTACAAGTTGGGCGTGGTGGTGCACACCTGCAATCCCAGTACTTAGGAGGCCGAGACAGGAAGATTACAGGGTTGAGGTCAGCCTCAGCAATTTAGAGACTCTGTTTCAAAATAAAAAAATAGCTGGGTGTGGTGGTGCACGCTTGTAATCCCAGTACTTGGGAGGCTGAGACAGGAGGATCCGGGTTCGTGGCCAGCCTCAGCTACTTAGTGAAGCCCTCTGCAACTTAGTGAGACCTGTTTTGAAATAAAGAATAAAAAAAAAATAGGGCTGGGGGTGTAGCTTGGAGGTAGAATGTCCCTCGGTTAAATCCCCAGTACTGCAAAATAAAAATAAAAATAAAAATAAATAAAAAGGGCTGAAGGTGTAGCTTGGAGGTAAAATGCCCATGGGTTCAATCCTCAGTAACACATACACACACACACACACACACACACACATGCACACACACACACTTGTGTGTACATTTTTTAAATTGGCTATTTTCTTTAAAGATTTGAATCTTTTATTTTTTTTGGTACTGGGGAATTGGACCCAGGGACATTCTATCTCTGAGGTACACCCCCAATCCATTTATTTTTTATTTGGAAATAGGCTCTCACTAAGTTGAGGAGGGCATCGCTAAGTTGCTACGACTGGCCATGAACTTGCGATCTTCCTGTCTCAGCCTCCCAAGTACTGGGATTATAGGCTTACGCCAGCACGCCCTGCATGAATTATTAAATATACCATCAACTTTCCCCCAATGTAGTGTGGAAATTGAAGTACTTACTCCGCAGTATTCAAGCATGTGAATAATCTCTTCTTCATAAACTGTCTGCGTGTAATACTGCTTTTCCAGCTCTCTCCAATTAATTGACTTACTCAACACGCCCTAAAATAATAAACTAAATTAAGATCAAATGACACCATATTTTGTTGAATATTTTGACTTTTATTAATTATTGTGTAAGAGTTAGCACGGCAGGCTTGAGACCGCCTGTTCCCAGCAAGGCCTGTTGCCGTGGCTGGAGCGTGGGAGCGTGGCTACTGAGCAGTTCTTCACATTGGTCTCTAACGTGCCCTACAGGGTAGGAGTGGGTCACCGTGCCATCGCTGATCACACAGGCAGTGTAATGTCCGCTTAACACCACTTTCCTCCTGGAGTTTTGCTACATGCTCAGCAGAGGGCACCTAGTTCACTCGACTGGATTAGAACCCTGGTCCGCTAGGTGCAGGTGATGTAGCACATTTCTTTCTTTTTTTTTTTGCGGTACTGGGGATGGAACCCAGGGGCATTCTACCTCCAGGCTACACCCCCAGCCCTATTTTATATTCTTTATTTGGAAACAGGGTCTCACTAAGTTGCGGAGGGCCTCACTAAGTAGCTGAGGCTGGCTGCGAACCCGGATCCTCCTGTCTCAGCCTCCCAAGTACTGGGATCACAAGCGTGCGCCACCACGCCCGGCTTCACAAATTGCTGTCACAACTTATTGTTGGAGGAACGAGGCACAGATGTGCGACTCCTCTGGGCGCGGACCCCCAAAGCCTGCCCGGGCTCCCTTGCCCTCTGTTGACTTGGTGTTGTATCCTTCTGTGTAACCAATGCTTAGTCACGAGTCCTGTTATTCCTTCCAGTTAGTCACCTGACATGGAGGTGACATGGGGGACCCCAAAACAACTATCTTTAGTTTTCTATATATCTATCTTTGTAAATATTAATCATATTTACCGTCGTGAAGACCCCAGATGCTGTGGACCAAGACAGGCATGGAATCAACGGCATGGGCTTGGGCCAGTTGGATACTGCCAAGGAGGCCATCTGCAACGCACAACAGTCCGTTCAGGGGGCTTCTGCCCAGTTTTCCTACTTGTTAAAATGAAAACGTTTAATACTAACATTTAGTACTTTGCGTAGTAAGTAGCTGGTGAGATGAGACATCACCGTGAGGTCTATAAATTCTAGTGAGAATGTCTAGTGACCTAGTGAAATCCTCCAAATCATATATTCAACATTTAATTTCCTCTTTTTTTTTTTGCGGTACCGGGGATTGAACCCAGGGGTGTTCTACCTCTGAGCTACACCCCAGGCCCTATTTTTTATACTTTATTTGGAAACCGGGTCTCACTAAGTTGCGGAGGGCCTCACTAAGTAGCTGAGGCTGGCCGCAAACCCGGATCCTCCGGTCTCCGCCTCCCAAGTACTGGGATTACAAGCGTGCGCCACCACGCCCGGCTAATTTCCTTAGAAAGCAACAAACTATAAGAGAGTATTTTGTGGGCTTCAAGACCCTCTGGAGAGCTACTTCCTACTCTTGAGTACAGAACAAAGGGTGGAGGGTGGAGGTGGACAGAGGCTGCGTGGGACGTGCAGACGCAAGAGATCACAAGCAGAGGCCGGGTGTGGTGGCACACGCTTGTAATCCCAGTACTTGGGAGGTGGAGACCGGAGGATCGCAGGTTCGTGGCCAACCTCAGCTACTTAGTGAGGCGCTCCGCAACTTCGCGAGACCCGATTTCAAAATAAAGTATAAAAAAATAGGGCCGGGGGTGTAGCTCGGAGGTAGAACGCCCCTGGGTTCAATCCCCAGTACCGCAAAAAAAAAAAAAAAGATCACAAGCAGGAAAGCCTCACCCTTGGAGGGTGACTGCGGGTGCCAAGGACAGGGTGCACTACAGATCAGACGAGGCAGCAAGGGGAATCAAATTATATGTGTGGCTTTCGTAAGGGAAAAGTTCCTTCTGACTGGAGGAATTAGAAAAGGCTTTAGGAAATGGCTGTGTCTTTTAGTTAATGAAAGAGGGGGTCTTGTCTCCCATATAAAGGAGTCAGTATGTTCAAAAGCAGATGGCGAAGGGCTGCCAGGGCTGGTGGGGAACAGCCAATGCACTTCAGCTCTGCTGGGCAAGAAGCTCATGTGGCCAATGGGGTGAGATTGGTACAACTGCAAAGACTAATCAGGATCAAATCAGAGATCTCAGCCGGGCGTGGTGGCGCATGCCAGTGATCTCAGTACTTGGAAGGCTGTGACACGGGGATTGCAGATTCAGGGCCAGCCTCAGCAACTTAGTGAGGCCCTCTTTCAAAATAAAAAATAAAACAGAGAGCCGGGCGTGGTGGCGCAAGCTTGTAATCCCAGTACTTAGGAGGTTGGGACAGGAGGATCACAGGTTTAAGGCCAGCCTCAGCAACTTAGTGAGGCCCTCTGCAACTCAGTGAGACCCTGCTTCAAAATAAAAATAAAATAGGGCTGGGGGTGTAGCTCAGAAGTAGAATGCCCTTGGGTTCAATCCCAAGTACCAATAAATAAATAAATATATAAATAAATAAGTAAATAACAAAATAAAATAGAACTAAGCATGGTGGCTCATGCCTGTAATCCCAGTACTTGGGAGGCTGAGACAGGAGGATCCTGTTCACAGCCAGTCTCAGCAACTTAGTGAGGCCCTCCACAACCTAGTGAGAACCTGTTTCAAAAATAAAAAATAAAATAGGGCTGGGGGTGTAGCTAAGAGGCAGAATGTCCTTGGGTTCAACCCCCAGTACCACCAAAAAAAAAAATAATAAAATAAAATAGGGCTGGGGGTGTAGCTAAGAGGCAGAATGCCCCTGGGTTCAACCCCCAGTACCACAAACAAAATAAAATCAGGCTCGGGTGTAGCTCAAAGGTAGAATGCTCTGGGTTCTATGCCCAGTACCACACACACACACACAAAGAGATCTCTGCAGGGAATTAGGGAATTAATAAAGATGTCTGAGCAAAGGAGTGACCAACGAAGCTGAAGAAGCGCTTCAGGAAGCTCCCAGGACAGCCGCTGGCAAGATTCAGGAGAGAAGGGCAGCTCTGAGGGAGGGAGGCCAGCAGCCAGGTCGTAAGAACGGGGCACTAGCAGGTAGGAAAACGAATCTTTTTCCACCCTCAGTTTCACTGTCTGGTGCTTGTTTTGAATTCGAGTAAGTTTTTGAACTTAATTTGATAATGCAAATGACCCATAGAAACTTCAAATATATATATATACATATAATGGAAGAAAAGCCCAGAGAGAAAAACCTATTAGGAGTGCGGTCAGTACCTTCTAGAAGACAGACAGGTACAGTATGTTGGTGGTGCTGGAGACGGAGATAAGAGATAAATACAAAGCACTTTCCTACTCAGCTATCTTGACCAATTCAACAGCAAACCTGAATATTCATATTTGACACATGAAAAGTTAAAATTTACATTCAACTTTTTTTTGAATGCAATATCTGTGCTATTACTATGGAGTAGAACAATGTCTACATAAATCATACAAAAAATAACATTGTTTACTTCAAAATTGGAAGCTGGGCGTGGTGGCGCATGCTTGTAATCCCAGTATTCGGGAGGCTGAGACAGGAGGATCCGGGTTCACAGCCAGCCTTAGCTACTTAGTGAGGCCCTCGGCAACTTAGTGAGACCCTGTTTCAAAACAAAGAATAAAAAATAGGGCTGGGGGTGTAGCTCAGAGGTAGAATGCCCCTGGGTTCAATCCCCGGTACTGCAAAAAAAAAAAAAATTGGAATAAAAGTTTAGAATTTATTCCTGCTTCCTAATACCAAAACTAAAAGTAATTCTATATCTAACATGAATTTTGAAAATAACTGTATTTCCTAGATCCTATAAACATAATCATAGCAAAGTCTTAGTTGAAATGAGCACACTTACGTGTCCCCCCATGGATATGCCGGTCATGCCTAGCGGCCCGTACCCTTCCCTCTCCAGCCAGTGCAGGAGAGCCGCAGACTCTAAAACAAGTGCTCCTCCCATCACAAAAAGGTCAGACACGTTCTTCAAGCTGGACCTTCTAGCCTCACAAGACAAAATGGAAAATGAGTTATTTTATGCATTTACTTTTAATATATGCAGATTTACACCAGGAGCCAGATTTCAAGTTTCTCTTTTAAAGGACCAGACAGCTAAGTAAAACAATGGAATAAAAGTTTTGTAACTGCCCTAGAGCATATACTCTTTAGTGAATTTCAACAAGCTTTATTTTTGCACACACTGGGGGTTGAACCCAGGGCACTCTACCACCATGGTACATCCACAACCCCCTCCTATCTATCTATCATCTATCTATCTATCTATCTATCTATCTATCTATCTATCTAACTGTTTTTTTGTGTGTGGTACTGGGGATTGAACCCAGGGGCACTCTACCTCTGAGCTATACCCCCAGCCCTATCTATCTATCTGTCTATCTATCATCTAGCATCATCTATCTAGTTTTTTCATGGTACTGGGGATTGAACCCAGGGCATTCTACCTCAAAGCTACACCCCCAACCCTATTTTTTATTCTTTATTTTGAAACAGTGTCTCGCTAAGTTGAGGAGGCCTCACTAAGTAGCTGAGGCTGGCCGCGAACCTGTGATCCTCCTGTTTCAGCCTCCCAAGTACTGGGATTACAAGTGTGTGCCACCACGCCCGGCTACCAAAATTTTTAATATTGCTGAAAATATGGTATAAAGACTGAAATATGAAGGTAATTTATACTTACACTTGATCCTTGGGTTTCCTGCAGCCATTTAAGAATATGGGTCAAAGAGAAAGTTTTAAAATGATTAACTATAGCTGTCTCAAAACATATTAACTTAAGAAAATTGTTAAATTTAAACAGAATACTAAAATATATTCTTTCTAGTTACCTCAATCGGCTATTTAGAAGTTCTCAGGTTTTTCAAATTAATTCTTTTCCTTTAATTTACACAGTTTTTTTTTTTTTTTTGGTGATATTTTGGATTGAGCCCAGGGGCATTCTACCTGTGAACTACATCCCCAGCCCTATTTTTTATTTTTTGAAACAGAGCGTCACTAGGTTGATGAGAGTCTCACTACTTGCTGAGGCTGTCCTCAAACCTGTGATCCTCCTGTCTCAGCCTTCCAAGTACTGGGATTATGGAGGTACACTACCACACCCAGTGTATTTATTTATTTATTTATTTATTTATTTATTTATTTCAGTACTGGGGATTGAACCCAGAGGCATTCTACCTCTGAGCTACACCCCCAGCCCTATTTTTTATTCTTTATTTTGAAACAGGGTCTCACTAAGTTGCAGAGGCCTCACTAAGTAGCTGAGGCTGGCTGCAAACCCAGATCCTCCTGTCTCAGCCTCCCAAGTACTGGGATTACAAGCGTGCACCACTGCGCCCGGCTTACTAATGGCTTACTATTATAAATAAAGCTATATAAGTATCTTTTTTTGGCCATGCGTGGTGGCACACACCTATAATCCCAGTACTTGGGAGGCTGAGACAGGCAGATTGCAGGTTTGAGGACAGCCTTAGTAAATTAGCTAGACCCTATTTCCAAACAAAAGTAAGAGGGCTCGGGGTGCAGCTTGGAGGTAGAACACTCCTGGGATCAATCCCCAGTACCAGCAAATAGAAAATAAATCTTTTTTTCTATCATTTTCTTTTTTCATAGTATTCTATTCTTAGAATAAATTTCCCAGAACCAAAATCATGCTGTCAAGGAATGTGAAGGTTTTTTTGTATGTGTGTGGTACTGGGGATTAAACCCCGGGGCATTCTACCTCTGAGCTACATTCCTAGCCCTATTTTATTCTTTATTTTGAAACAGGGTCTCACTAAATTGTGGAGGGCCTCACTATGTTGCTGAGGCTGGCCGCGAACCTGGATCCTCCGGTCTCCGCCTCCCAAGTACAGGGATTACAAGCGTGCGCCACCACGCCCGGCTGGAATATGAGTTTTTTGGTTGTGTTTTCTTTTTGTGATGCTGGGGATGGAACCCAGGGCCTCACAAATGCGAGGCAAGCATTCTACCACTGTGCTGCACCCAGCCTGGAGGTGAGCTGTTTTCAGGCTCTTGATACATATGGTAAAATGCTTTTCTAAAGACTTGGATTCCTTTTCAGTCTTTAGTAATGAGAGTGCCTATTTCACAACAGCCTCCCTGGCACTGTGTTTTGTTTTTAAAAATGACTGGTAGCTGGGCGTGGTGGCACACGCTTGTAATCTCAGTACTTGGGAGGCTGAGACAGGAGGATCCAGGTTTGCAGCCAGCCTCAGCTACTTAGCGAGGCCTCTGCAACTTAATGAGACCCTGTTTCAAAATAAAGAACAAAAAAATAGGACTGGGGGTGTAGCTCGGAGGTAGAATGCCCCTGGGTTCAATCCCCAGTGCCAAAAAAAAAATTGGTAATTACTGTTTTAACTTTACATTTCTCTTATTACCAGCAATGTTGGAATTTCTTTATATCTGTGCATCAGTTTCATTTCTTCTGTAAAGAGTCTGACGTCATCTTGAACATTAAGTTAAGAACTGTTCTAAACCTCAACTGATACTATAAATGAATTTTTGTTTTTTGGTACTGGGGATTGAACCCAGGGGCATTCTACCTCCGAGCTACCACTCCAGCCCTAGTTTTTATTCTTTATTTTTGAAACAGGGTCTCACTAAGTTGCGGAGGGCCTCACTAAGTAGTTGAGGCTGGCCTTGAACCTGTGATCCTCCTGTCTCTTCCCAAGTACTGGGATTACAAGTGTGCGCCCCCATGCCCAGCTCTGTTCAAGTATTTTCTGAACTGAGGACTGAATTTAAGTGGTCTGGAAGAGCTAGTTACTATCTATCATTCCATTTGATGACTAAGTATATAGATAAATAAGAGGAAATATTTCTTAGGTACACAAAAGGATATAATAAGGGTTCTCTAATAACAAGGAGGCCATTCGGGCTTCTTTAATCATAGGCCGGGCCATTAGTGTGCGACGCCTCCAGTAATGCTAAGGAAAGAAAAGGCGACACTCTTAAAGAACATAAGAACCACATCTGTTACGGAGAATGTTAACAGATTCTCTGGGATGAAAGTTGCAGCAAAGCCTTACGTGGTCTCCTGTCCCAGCAAGGTGAATGCACACAGGTCTATGTTTGCTAGTCCATTCTTTAGGCACAATGAACTGGAATCTAATTAAAAAGAAAAACAATGAGATCCTCTTTAAGAGGCTTTCAATACAAGCTTCCTAGTCTTAAAAGTTTTATAATTATTTGGGAGAAAATATCATTTACAATTTTGACGTCCAATTTGTAATTTTTTGTCCAAAAGCTACAAAGAAATTGTAAACTTGGTTTCTGTTAGGTCATTAAAATATTCAATACAACATGAACACAGAATTTATTATAAATACTATATCTAGGTAAATAAATAAAATAGGGTTGGGGGTGCGGCTTAGAGGCAGAACGCCTCTGGGTTTAATCCCTAGTAACACACACACACACACACACACACACACACACACACGCTCAGGTATTGTTCTGCCTTTTTTTTTTTCGGTACTGGGAATTGAACCCAGAGGCATTCTACCTCCAAGCTACACCCCCAGCCCTATTTTTTGTTCTTTATTTTGAAACAGGGTCTCACTAAGTTGAGGAGGTCTCACTAAGTAGCTGAGGCTGGCCGCGAACCTGGATCGTCCTGTCTCAGCCTCCCAAGTACTGGGATTACAAGCGTGCACCACCACGACTGGCTGTTCTCTCTCCCTTTTTCTCTGCAGGAAAAATGCTTGGCTGTTGAAGCTATGGATGTATCAATAAAATAGCTTATATTTTTGTTTTTTCTTTACCTTGTAGTATATGATATGACCTGCCTCCTTAAAATTTTAATACTTGAAGGTAAAGCCAATCCACACCAGAAAAAACAAATAATAGTTTCTGTTTGATTTTCTCTTATGCATGTTTTATTTTCCTATATGACTTCTCTCTCCCTCCCTCTTTCTTTCTCTCTCTCTCTCTCCCTCTTTTTTTTTTTGTAGTTCTGGGTATTGAAACCAGGGGTGGTCTACTCCAAGCCCTTTTTATTTTTTTTATTTCAAAACATGGTTTCCCTAAGTTGCCCAACTGGCTTCAAATCTGCAGTCCTCCTATTTCAGCCTCCCAAGTACTGAGATTACAGGCATTCACCACTGTACCTGGATGACTTCTTATTTTTTATTATGGTAAGATACACATAACAAAATTTACTATTTGTTTTGGGAGGTACTGAGAATTGAACCCAGGGGTATTCTATCTACAAGCTATGCCCCCAGCCCATTTTTATTTTTTATTTTGAAAGAGAGTCTCCCTAAGTTGCTGAGGGTTTCACTAAGTTGCTGAGGCTGGCCTCGAACCTTTGATCCTCCCATCTCAGCCTCCCAAGTACTGGATTACAGGCATGTGCCCCTGCACCTGGGTCTTTCTTTCATTCTTCATTCAGTGGTGGGGGTCAAACCTAGGCCTCACACATGCTAAGCCAGTGTACTACCATTGAGCTACACCCACAGCTCTTCCTCTTTCTTTACACTAATGTCTATATAATTTTCCAAATAAAGTGGAGAATCTACAAGAAGAGTATACCGTTCTGGAGAGTAAACTGATTGTACAGAGAAACGTGCTATTAATTTTCCTTTTACATCCTTTAGCCCATTAGCTTAAGAGCGACTTGTTTATTTAATGATTTATATTCCCTGCACATGATTTCCATTCCTATTTCATTTATTCCTTTTATCAACCTGTAAGTATTATTCCTACTTTCTTTTCTTTTTTTTTTTGTGGTACTGGGGATTGAACCCAGGGGCATTCTACCTCCGAGCAACACCCCCAGCCCTATTTTTTATTCTTTATGCTGAAACAGGGTCTCACTAAGTTGAGGAGGGCCTCACTAAGTAGCTGAGGCTGGCCGCGAACCTGTGATCCTCCTGTCTCAGCCTCCCAAGTACTGGGATTACAAGTGAGCATGCGCCACCACGCCTGGCTTATTCCTACTTTCTAAACCTGGTTCAGAGATTGAGTAATTGACCAAAGGTCATTAGGTCAATAATTAGTGGAGCCAGGTTTCAGTTCCAGATCAGTTTAATTCCAATGTTCTGGTTCTTTCCATTTCATGATATTGCTTGCATTTTATTTTAGAGGTTTTTTTTTTTTAGTGGTACTGGAGATTTAACCCAGGAGCATTCTACCTCTGAGCTACACCCCCAGCCCTATTTTATTTTAAAACAGGGTCTTGCTAGTTTAATGAGAGTATCACTACTTAATGAGTCTGTCCTCGAACCTGCGATCCTCAGGTCTCCGCCTCCCAAGTACTGGGATTACAGGCGTAGGCCACCACGCCCAGTTTATTTTGGAATTATTAAAAGAAAAAAATAATTTGAGCATGGTGGTGCACACTTGTAATCCTAGTACATGGAAGGCTGATACAGGAGGATCACAGGTTGGAAGCCAGCCTCAGTAACTTAGTGAGGCTCTCAGCAACTTAGTGAGACCCTGTTTCAAAATAAAAAATAAAATAAGTCTGGGGGTAGAAGGCCCCTGGGTTCCATCCCCAGTACCACAAAACAAAAAATTAAATTAAATTAAAAGAAAAACTATACAAAAAAAATTTTTTTTTGCGGTACCGGGGATTGAACCCAGGGGCATTTTAGCTCTGAGTTACCCGCCCCCGGCCCTATTTTTTATTCTTTATTTTGAAACAGGATCTCACTAAGTTGCGGAGGGCCTCACTAAGTAGCTGAGGTTGGCCGCGAACCTGAGATCCTCCTGTCTCAGCCTCCCAAGTACTGGGACAAGCGTTCGCCACCACGCCCGGCTACTAATTTAAATTTCTGAACAAAATTTCTTACCGTGCGATGACAGATTCAATTGGCATGATATCAGGCACATAGTGGGCCATGGGGGAAACAAAGTGTCCATCGAGGATCTTACAGTCTGATTGCTCTTCAATCTAAAAGAGAGGAAAACCAAGATGCACGCAAGTAGAGGAAGGTATTTTGGTCTATCGTGGATGCTTATTTTTTCATGGTATTGGGGATTGAACCCAGGAGCGTTTCACCTCAAACTACCCCCCAGTCTTATTTTTTATTTATTTATTTTGAAACAGGGTCTCCCTAAGTTGCAAAGGGCCTTGATAACTTGCTAAGGCTGGCCACGAATTAGTGATCCTCCTGTCTCAGCCCCCAAGTACTGGGATTGCAGGTGTGCTCCATTGTGCTCAGCTTCGCAGATGTTTTTCTTTTTCTTTTTTTTTTTTTTTGCGGTACTGGGGATTGAACCCAGGGGCGTTCTACCTCCGCGCTACGCCCCCGGCCCTATTTTTTATACTTTATTTTGAAACCGGGTCTCACGAAGTTGCGGAGGGCCTCACTAAGGAGAGAGACAGAGAGAGACAGGGAGAGAGAGAAAGAGAGAGAGAGAGAGCTGAGGCTGGCTGCGAACCCGGATCCTCTGGTCTCCGCCTCTCAAAGTACTGGGATTACAAGCGTGCACCACCACGCCCGGCTCACAGATGTTTTTCTAATAAAAAATTCTATTCAATTAAAAACTTTTTTTCAGCCAGGCATGGTGATGCATGCTTGTAATCCCAGTACTTGGGAGGCTGAGCCAGGAGGATTGCAGGTTCGAGGACAGCCTCAGCAATGTAGCAAGACTCTTAGCAACTTAGAGAGAGACTGTCCAAAAAACAAAAAATAAAAAATGGCTGGGGGTGTAGCTCGGAGGTAGAGTGCACCTGAGTTCAGTCTCTAGTACCACCAAAAAAACAACAAAAAAAAATCTTTTTCAATGCTTACCATATTTCCTTTTAGCTCCATGGTACGTGTGTGCGTGCGTGCGTGTGTATGTGTGTGGGTGTGTGTGATGCTGCAGATTAAACCCAGGGGTATTCTACCTCCAAGCTACTCACCCAGCCCTATTTTATTGTTTATTTGGAAACAGGGTCTCACTAAGTTGCTGAGAGTCTCACTAAGTAGCTGAGGCTGGCTTCGAACCGGCCATCCTCATCTCTCAGCCTCCCAAGTACAGGGATTACAAGTGTTCACCACCATGCCCAGCTCCACAATGCTATTTTTTTTTCTTTTCTTTTTGTGGTACTGGGGATTGAGCCCAGGGGCGTTCTACCTCCGAGCTACACCCTGTTTTATTTTTATTTTGAAACAGGGTCTCACTAGGTTGATGAGAGCCTCACTACTTGCTGAAGCTGTCCTCGAACCTGTGATTCTCTTGTCTCAGCCTCCCAAGTATTGGGATTACAAGCGTGCACCACCACACATGGCTCACAATGGTTTTTGAAGATATAGCTTCTACTTACATTTATTTTCCTTCTATATCCTCATTCACACACCGACAGTCAATAACTCTAAAATACTAGTTAAGAAAATTCAACAGTATTCAACAATATAAAAATAATCACAGAAGAATATTTTTGAACTGGGTACAGCAGCCTGTAATCCCAGCTACTGGAGAGGCTAAGGCAGGAGGATCCCAAGTTCAAGGTCAGCCTGGAGGAATTTAGGGAGAGCCTGTCTCAAAAATAAAAAAAAAATCAAATGGCTGGGGATGTAGCTCAGTGGCAGTGTTCCTGGGTTCAATCCCAAGTCCTTGTTAAAAAAAAAAAGTGAGGCCGGGCGTGGTGGCGCACGCTTGTAATCCCAGTACTTTGGGAGGCGGAGACCGGAGGATCCGGGTTCGTGGCCAGCCTCAGCGCGCATGCGCGTGCGCACGATCAATCAATTGATCGATCGATTGATCTATCTCTCCTCTCTCCTCTCTCCTCTCTCTCTCTCTCTCTCTCTCTCTCTCTCTCTCTCTACCTAGTGAGGCCCTCCGCAACTTCGTGAGACCCGGTTTCAAAAAATAAAGCATAGAAAAAATAGGGCCGGGGGCGTAGCGCGGAGGTAGAATGCCCCTGCGTTCAACCCCCAGTACCGCAAAAA
>PVJS01044354.1:0-16681 GCA_004027185.1 Glis glis | reverse complement strand
GGATTGAACCCAGGGGCATTCTACCTCCAAGCTACACCCCCGGCCCTATTTTTTTTTTTGTATACTTTATTTTGAAAGCGGGTCTCACGAAGTCGCGGAGGGCCTCACTAAGTAGCTGAGGCTGGTTGCGAACCAGGATCCTCCGGTCTCCGCCTCCCAAGTACTGGGATTACAAGCGTGCGCCACCATGCTCGGCTGCTTTTTTTTAACAATTTTTAATGTCATTTTTAATCTTTCAACAATTGCTAAAACTCAACAGAAAAGGCTTATGGATATATGTAGAAAATAAGCCTTTCCTAAAATACGAATTTGTGGATGTTGTCATTTTGTAAACCATATTTTTTATTGTTATCTCTAAATTTTTTTGTTATTCTATTTCTTCCAAATTTAATGTAGACTAATCTAAAATATTCATAATTAAAACTTTCAGAACCTTATCTTTCAATTTCTCCCTTCCAAGAATTAATAAACTCTAATAAACTCTTCCTATTTCTTTTGCCTTAAACTACATCATCAATCTGAAAGATTCATAAATAATACCCTCAAAAACTACCTGGGTCTTAGAATTACACAAAGGCAATGACAGCTAATGAATACTAACAAGAGTTTTTTTTTTTAATAGCTTAGTTGAAAACGAGTTTCTCTATTTATAGTGTAAAACCTTTTTTTAATGCTGTAAAAGAGCATTTGTACATTTTCCTTAATAAAACAACGTTCATTTATTGTCAAAAACATCTCATACAACAGTCACTCCTTCATCATCTTACTTTGCAACACTCTCATTCAACAAAAGATAGCTTAATTGCACCCAGCTCTCCCTCGCAAATTTACAGTGCTAATCCTTGCCAGCCATTTTGTTTTCAGCCTGTAACACTTGCAGCCAGCTGCCTTCAGACTGACTGTATTAGCATACTGGATAATTTAGAAAATAAGCACAGAAATGGAACCTACAAGACATAGTTGATATTTATCAGAACCTACCTATATATTAGATATTTCCCTTTAAGTATGCTTTGTTTTATAATGCTTCTCTATTTCCTTTCAATATAACTTATTTTCCCAATTTAAATACTCATTCCTGCTCACAGTAATTTTTCCCTCACCCAGATTCTATAAATGAAGTTAACCCATTACTGTTTAAATATAAGAATTTTCAAATTTTAACAGAATAAACTAATAAGCATGTTTTAAATATTGTCTGTAAAAGCACACAAGGGTTGCATTTTGGTACTTTAATTTACAGCTATAGTTCAGCAGACCATGTAGCCAAGAATAATAAATACATAAAAGCTAACACATATTATTCTCACATCTCAAGGGTATTTCTAATAGCCAGCAGACAGCAAACAATTCTCCACCTGTTTTTGACTTGCAACATCCTGCTGTTTGAATGTCAATAACAATGTGCCCTTACCAAGCATCACTGAAGTCTTAGATGTCAAATTATCTAATGCAATTTTAATATGATGGAAAAGGGTAGGGCCAAAGAGTTACTATTAGTGTCCTGTTCTTCAGAACTCTTTTCCATGACATCCTCCCCCTTGCCTCAACAAGTCCCACTCATCCATATTTAATAAATGTTCAGAAATTGTTATTCATTAACCCATTCCATCATTTAACATAAAATGCTTTTTAGAGACTCTTCCAGTTCACTAAATAATGCTATTTTAAAAATTCCTTGGCTTGATAGAATGTAACACTCAAAGTAACAAAAAGCTAAGCAAAAAAGAGGGAGGGTCTGAAAGGGAGAAAAAAGCCTGCAAGGAAATCAAATGCTCAAAATAAGGATTAAGGAAGAGCTTTAGCAATCTCATTTTCCCTTCCAAACCCCTCCTCATCTCAAGGCATTTCTGTTTCTACTGTGATGCTAACTACCCGCCCAGGCTGCTGTGGAAGCCTCTAGTTAGAATGGATTTCTAGGCTGCTGTGTTCTGTAAAGAACCAATCAGATTTCTTTGTTTCATCTGCAACATTCCATCAGGGTTATATAACGCTTTAGATACATGAAACACTCTAATAATATAGTATATTTCAACCTATAGTTAGTTATTTATTGTCACTAAATTTGGCACATAAAAATCCACTATTCTTCTTCTGTGTTGTTCAATAAAAATCAAAGGAATATGGTACAAATTTGTTTTCTTATAGAAAAAATTGAATTTGCTTTGTCTAAAAGAGTTTTTGAAAATATACAATGTGAGCACTCTGCAGATGACTAAAATTAATGCTTATTACTCATTATTTCTGTCTATAGTAAAGTGAATGAGGTAATCTAACACAGTGGCAGATAGTCATACAGTTGTTAATCCTTACCACATACAAAATATCTTTACTATGGAATAGAACATTATAAATAGACTTTTAAGCTCAGCCTGAATCCTTTGCAAATTTTTTTAAAGCACAGAAAAAATTAAGTATTTAAGATGATTGGATAAATATTTTTTTCAAATAAGAAAATCTGAACTCTGTCATACCCATAATACTAATAAAAACAATATGCCAGCAGCACTGTTACCTCTATGATCAGAATATTTGGAGTACACTTGTAATGGAACCATACAAATATATTCTCTCTCTTTCCAGAGATAATGCTGCATAACTTCAATACTGCTCTTCTGTGCTATGAATACAGTAACTCTGATGTTCAAAAACATATTAAGCTAGAACCTGTAGATGTAAATATAGTATATTCTTTCTTTTTACAACTCAAAGGCATCCCACAGATGATGGCTACAAATCAGCACAGGATTAAAATAGTGCTCCAAAGCATAAAAAGCTGAATCTGTTGGGTGTGGCTTAAGAAAACATATCTTGTCTCCACTGGACAGCTCCCAAGTAACATGCAGCCACAGAAGCCTAAAATATATGAGTACATAAGCAAAGTGCTTCCGGGAGGGGGTGGGAACTAAACCTCCATGTTTTTCTTTCTAAGCATGATGTTCAATTGTTTCTATACCGTACTTTTAAAATGACAGTGCCTTGAGTCAATGCTAAACATTGCTCAAGAAACCCAGGAGAGAGAAATTTTTCTTGCCCTATTTCTCCTGTATTTTAAACTCACTGTCTACAACATGGCCGTTCTTACAAACATTTTGCTTTCATAGAAGAGTCATTTAAATCATGACTATGTGCAATGCGAACTCACGCTGCATTACAGTCATCAATAAAATATGAAGTGCCAACTTCAGTGTTCATTCTACTGATTTTTCCATATCTCACCAGAGAATGTTCTATTAATGCTTTCTGTTATTATAAAATGAACAATATAAGGAAAGAGATATTGGCAGGAGCTGCGACAAATGTGCAAAGAGAAAATATAAAACATGTAAGTGCTTACTTTTTAAAAACTCTAACAATAGGAAAAAAGCTTTCATGAACACATCTATATCTATGTCTATATATGAACACATTACACAGATTTAATAGAAATAAATCTGTTTATAAGCTACCATACATGCATTTACTAATGTTACACATGCAATATACCTGAACCTCTATATATAAAAGACATGCAGATTTCAAAACTGTAACAGTTTCATTCTTAAACAGCCACAATTTAATATTAAAACAGCTAAAAACATCTGACATACTGAACTATACCTAAGCCTTTAGTCTTGTTAAACAATTTTCTCTCCCATTCATTGTAGCAAACCCACCTCTGAGTCATATTGACGGTTATGTTTTTCCCAAGCCCTGAACGTGCTGCACCATTTTGTTTGTCTTCTGGACAGTGGAGACATCGGCAGAACAGCAGTGAAGGAGTGCACTGGAGTCAGCAGAGTCAGTGCCAGCCTCCTACTGCAGTCTGGATATTGAACGCACTCAAACCCACAGGTGCCTACGTAAAATCCTCCAGCTGCAGCCTGCAACTTAATGTTTCCTTCAGCAGTAAATCTGTATGCTACTTTCACTTTGCTTTAACCCAACAATTGGAATGCAGAGCAACATGCCACCTTTAAAAAAATGATTTTACATAGTTACATAGACATTGTCTCTATTAAGTAGCCAAAAATTAATGACTTTTTAATCATGAAGATCAGAAGGATAACCACCAAAAGAGAAATGCATTTCTACTATTTCCGAAATTCCAAATTGATCATTTAATTTTTCAAGAAAATAACATTAAATACTATAACGTATGACTTATATCCTCTTATGAACTAGCTTATGAAAGTAATTTTTCACATACCATAAGTATACCAAGTATAAATGCATAAATACACTTGCTTCTATCCACATTTTTCATCAAAAAATAATCATTTCATTAGAATAAAATATGAAACATCCGTTAAAAGACAAAGTGTATCTAAGTAAACCAATGGTCAATAAATGACAGATGAATCAATAAACTGACTCAGAATTCTTTCATGTAAACTTCAGACACTGTTTTCCAACCAAGATTATAAAATTTAAAAACCTGAAGAAACCATAAAAAATAAATAAACCTAACCCTTTGGTTTTTCAGATGAACAAATTAAAGACCAGAGAGATTAAAGCTAAAGTAATTTTCCCAAGGTCACATAGCTATTCAGTAGCAGAACTTGCTCTTTTAAATATACCTTTTAATAAATAACCAATAACTACTGAAACTCACCCAAGATTAACCAGTAACTTTAATATTACTATGACTTTTAAACAAATTAAGTTTGTGGTTAAAAATAAAATAAAGCTTTGTTAAAAACAAATCTCCAGGCCCAAATAGCTTCACAGGTGAATTTCACCAAACATTTAAAGAAATAACACCAATTCTACAAAATTTCTTCCAGAAGCTGGAAAAGGAAGAAACACTCCTAACACATTTTATGAAGGCAGAATTACTCAGATAACAAACCATATAAAAAAACTACAAAAAGGACCAATATTGCTTATGAACATACAAAAATCCTCAAAAAAGTTAGCAAATCAAAACATAAAAAGTATAACACACTATGAGTAAGTTGGCTTTATCCACAAAACGCTGTTAGTTCAATATTTTGAAATCACTGAATGTATTCTGTCACATTAATGGTTCAAAGAAGAAAAATCACATAATACATAAAAAGCATTTAACAAAATTCAACACCTGAAAAAAGAAAAGAAAAACTACAAAACTAGGAATAGAGGGGAACTCTTTAACTTCTGATAAAGAACATCTACAAAAAAATCTACAGTTTAATGTCATACTTGGTGTAAGACTGGATGTTTCCCCCCTGAGATCAGGAAGGGACAAGGCAAGAACACACATATCTCTCCACTCTTGGCTACCATCCTACTAGAAGTACTGGCAAGTACCATAAGATAAGAAAAATAATAAAGGGCAAGGAAGGAAAGGAAGAAATAAAACTCCCCTATTCTCAGAAGACACTGTCCACTTAAAAAATTCAAAGGAAACAACAAAAATTCTTATAATTAATAAGTGAGTTTAGCAAAGTCACAGGATACAAAGAAGACAAAAAACAATCATATTTATATATCTATACATATATATGTTTTATTATTAGCAATGTATAATTAAAACCCAAAATTTAAAAACCAATACCAGAGAAGAAGGTGGAGGAGAAAGGGAAAGGGGAATGGGGGAGAGGAGATGATGATGATGATGAGATATTTATAAATCAAATAATATATGTACCAGATCTATATGCTGAAAAATAAAAAAAATGCTGATGAATGATATCAAATAAGACCCAAATAAAGGGAGAGATACCAAATAAGACCTAAATAAATGTTCATGGACTAAAAGACCCCACCTGACAAAAATGTTATTTCTACACCAATTGAACTATAAATTTAATGCAATTCAAACCAAAATCCCAGAAGGCTTTTTGCATAGATATAGACAAACTAATTCTATACTGTATATGGAAAGGCAAAGGATCTAAAATAGCTAAAACAATTTTGAAAAAGAACAAAGTTGGAGGTATCACTACCCTCATCTAAGACTTGCTATAAAGCTACAGTAACCAAGACAATGTATTCTTGGTAAAAGGATAGAAACATAGGTCAGTCAACAGAATAGACTGTGCAGAAACAGACTCAAACAAATAAGGCAACTGATTTTTAACAATGATCCAAAACTAATTCAAAGGAGAAAAGATCATATTTTCAACAATGGTGTTGTAACATTGCATATCTGTATTAGAAAACCTAGCACATCAACCTTAACCTCATACCTTATATAGAAAAGAACTCAAAATAAATCATAAATCCAAATATAAAACTATAAAACTTTTAGAAGAAAATATAGGAGGAAAAAAAATTTTTTTTTTTTTTTTTGCGGTACTGGGGATTGAACCCAGGAGCGTTCTACCTCCGAGCTACACCCCCAGCCCTATTTTTTATTCTTTATTTTTAAACAGGGTCTCACTAAGTTGCGGAGGGTCTCACTAAGTAGCTGAGGCTGGCCACGAACCTGGATACTCCGGTCTTAGCCTCCCAAGTACTGGAATTACAAGCGTGCTCCAGCACGCCAGGCTAGGAGAAATATTTATAACCTAAGTTTAGGCAAAGAGTTTTGGGAGACTTTTTGTTTGCTTCTGTGTTTTGGTCTTGCTTTGGGTTCTCTGTCATTGTTTTTCTTAGTTTTGTTGCTGGAGAACAAACCCAGGGCCTTGCACATGCTAAGCACTCTCTACCACTGAGCTACACCCCCAGCCTCTGTGTGTGTATGTGTGTGTGTGTGTGTGTGTGTGTGTGTGTGTGTTGTTGTTGTGCTGGGATTGAAACAGGGTCATTCTACCTCCAAGCTATACCCCCAGCCCTATTTTATTTTTTATTTTGAAACAGGGTCTTGCTAGGTTGCTAAGAGCCTTACTAAGTTGTTAAGGCTGGTTTCGAACCTGCGATCCTCCTGTCTCAGCCTCCCAAGTACTGGGATTACAGGCATGCACCACCACACCCAGCTCTAGCCCTGAACTTTTAGATATGATACCAAAGCATGATTCATTTTCTAAAAAGATAAATACATCAAACACTGTTAAAAGAATAAGCAAAACACATACCCAACCACGGGCATGTATCTAGAATATACAATTAACTCTCAAAGCTCAACAGTAAAAAAGCCAAACAACCCAATAAAAAAAAAAAAATGGGCAAAAGATCTGAAAAGACACTTCACCATAGAGGATATGTGAAAGACAAATAAGAACAAAAAAAAAAGACATTCATTAGCTAGTAGAGAAAAGCAATTCAGAGGACAATGTGATATGACTATAGTTTTAATAGAATAGCTCAAAAAATTATTTTAATTGACAATCCAGTGCTACCATGGATATGGAGCAATTGGAACTCTTATACATTGCTAGTGGGAATGAAAATGGTACAGGCACTCTAGAAAACAGTTCAGCAGTTTCTTATTAAGTTAAACATACAGTTACCATATGATCCATTAATTCCACTCCTAGGCATTGACCCTAGAGACATGAAAACTGATGTTTACACAAAAACTTGCAGATGAATGTTTGTAGAGGCTTGATTTATAATCACCCAAAATTGGAAATAACCCAGATGTTCTTCAGCGGGTGAATGAATAAACAAAGCCTGATACATCCACACAATGGCATACCATTCAGCAGTAAAAAGGAACAGACTATTGCTTAACACAACTTGGATAAATCTCAAAGGCATTATGCCAAGTGAAAGAAGCCAGTCTTAAATGGCCATATGCTATAGTATATGATCATAAAATATGTATATAATATCCTCAAAAAAGAAAACTACAGAGATGGAGAATAGCTCATTGGTTTCCAGGGTTATGGTGGGGAAGGGTATAACTACAAAGGGATATCATGATGTAACCCGCACCATGATGTATACTAATTGTGGTGGTAGCTGCACACACATGCAGGCACGCACGCGCGCGCGCGCGCGCACACACACACACACACACACACACACACACACAGTAGATTTTGCCTTATGATAATTTTTAAAATTTTCAGCCGGGCATGGTTGTGCGCACTTATAATCCCAGTACTTGGGAGGCTGAGACCAGAGGATCCAGGTTCGCGGCCAGACTCAGCTACTTAGTGAGGCCCTCTGCAACTTAGCGAGACCCTGTTTCAAAATAAAGAATAAAAAAATAGGGGTGGGAGTGTAGCTCAGAGGTAGAATGCCCCTAGGTTCAATCCCCAGTTCCGCAAAAAAAAAAAAAAAAGATTCCAAGGGATCTAGATTTATAACTAGGAGACCAAGACCCAATATTGTAAGAAAAGATGCTCCCGTCACCCCTATCACTCAGGAAATCACAAGTTTTAGGAGCTCTGTGTCAGGAATTGAGAGGGCAGGGACCAAAAGTCTTATTTCTTATTATGTTATATTATCCTAGTCATACTGTTCACAGAACTTATATTCATGGATGACATCATGTTTCTGGCTTAGGTGACAGGATAAATGGTGGTGCTGTTCATTTGGGTTTGAGTGAAAAAAGGAATGAATTCATTTTGGGATGTTAAATTTGAGGTGATGATGGGATATGCAGCAAAAGTTAGGTGAATGGGTTAGGGACCCAGAGAAGAAGGTAGATGAGATTTAGAATTGGAAGTCATGACCACCTAGTGGTGACTGAAATTTTTTTTTTTTTTTTTTTTTGCGGAACTGGGGATTGAACCCAAGGGCATTCTACCTCCGAGCTACACCCCCAGCCCTATTTTTTATTCTTTATTTTGAAACAGGGTCTCGCTAAGTTGCAGAGGGCCTCACTAAGTAGCTGAGTCTGGCCGCGAACCTGGATCCTCTGGTCTCAGCCTCCCAAGTACTGGGATTATAAGTGCGCACAACCATGCCCGGCTGAAAATTTTAAAAATTATCATAAGGCAAAATCTACTGTGTGTGTGTGTGTGTGTGTGTGTGTGTGCGCGCGCGCGCGCGCGTGCGTGCCTGCATGTGTGTGCAGCTACCACCACAATTAGTATACATCATGGTGCGGGTTACATCATGATATCCCTTTG
Organism: Glis glis; assembly: GCA_004027185.1. Taxonomy (NCBI): domain Eukaryota; kingdom Metazoa; phylum Chordata; class Mammalia; order Rodentia; family Gliridae; genus Glis; species Glis glis. The sequence continues at coordinate 7,754 of PVJS01044354.1, read as the reverse complement.
TAGTTATACCCTTCCCCACCATAACCCTGGAAACCAATGAGCTATTCTCCATCTCTGTAGTTTTCTTTTTTGAGGATATTATATACATATTTTATGATCATATACTATAGCATATGGCCATTTAAGACTGGCTTCTTTCACTTGGCATAATGCCTTTGAGATTTATCCAAGTTGTGTTAAGCAATAGTCTGTTCCTTTTTACTGCTGAATGGTATGCCATTGTGTGGATGTATCAGGCTTTGTTTATTCATTCACCCGCTGAAGAACATCTGGGTTATTTCCAATTTTGGGTGATTATAAATCAAGCCTCTACAAACATTCATCTGCAAGTTTTTGTGTAAACATCAGTTTTCATGTCTCTAGGGTCAATGCCTAGGAGTGGAATTAATGGATCATATGGTAACTGTATGTTTAACTTAATAAGAAACTGCTGAACTGTTTTCTAGAGTGCCTGTACCATTTTCATTCCCACTAGCAATGTATAAGAGTTCCAATTGCTCCATATCCATGGTAGCACTGGATTGTCAATTAAAATAATTTTTTGAGCTATTCTATTAAAACTATAGTCATATCACATTGTCCTCTGAATTGCTTTTCTCTACTAGCTAATGAATGTCTTTTTTTTTTGTTCTTATTTGTCTTTCACATATCCTCTATGGTGAAGTGTCTTTTCAGATCTTTTGCCCATTTTTTTTTTTTTATTGGGTTGTTTGGCTTTTTTACTGTTGAGCTTTGAGAGTTAATTGTATATTCTAGATACATGCCCGTGGTTGGGTATGTGTTTTGCTTATTCTTTTAACAGTGTTTGATGTATTTATCTTTTTAGAAAATGAATCATGCTTTGGTATCATATCTAAAAGTTCAGGGCTAGAGCTGGGTGTGGTGGTGCATGCCTGTAATCCCAGTACTTGGGAGGCTGAGACAGGAGGATCGCAGGTTCGAAACCAGCCTTAACAACTTAGTAAGGCTCTTAGCAACCTAGCAAGACCCTGTTTCAAAATAAAAAATAAAATAGGGCTGGGGGTATAGCTTGGAGGTAGAATGACCCTGTTTCAATCCCAGCACAACAACAACACACACACACACACACACACACACACACACACATACACACACAGAGGCTGGGGGTGTAGCTCAGTGGTAGAGAGTGCTTAGCATGTGCAAGGCCCTGGGTTTGTTCTCCAGCAACAAAACTAAGAAAAACAATGACAGAGAACCCAAAGCAAGACCAAAACACAGAAGCAAACAAAAAGTCTCCCAAAACTCTTTGCCTAAACTTAGGTTATAAATATTTCTCCTAGCCTGGCGTGCTGGAGCACGCTTGTAATTCCAGTACTTGGGAGGCTAAGACCGGAGTATCCAGGTTCGTGGCCAGCCTCAGCTACTTAGTGAGACCCTCCGCAACTTAGTGAGACCCTGTTTAAAAATAAAGAATAAAAAATAGGGCTGGGGGTGTAGCTCGGAGGTAGAACGCTCCTGGGTTCAATCCCCAGTACCGCAAAAAAAAAAAAAAAAATTTTTTTTCCTCCTATATTTTCTTCTAAAAGTTTTATAGTTTTATATTTGGATTTATGATTTATTTTGAGTTCTTTTCTATATAAGGTATGAGGTTAAGGTTGATGTGCTAGGTTTTCTAATACAGATATGCAATGTTACAACACCATTGTTGAAAATATGATCTTTTCTCCTTTGAATTAGTTTTGGATCATTGTTAAAAATCAGTTGCCTTATTTGTTTGAGTCTGTTTCTGCACAGTCTATTCTGTTGACTGACCTATGTTTCTATCCTTTTACCAAGAATACATTGTCTTGGTTACTGTAGCTTTATAGCAAGTCTTAGATGAGGGTAGTGATACCTCCAACTTTGTTCTTTTTCAAAATTGTTTTAGCTATTTTAGATCCTTTGCCTTTCCATATACAGTATAGAATTAGTTTGTCTATATCTATGCAAAAAGCCTTCTGGGATTTTGGTTTGAATTGCATTAAATTTATAGTTCAATTGGTGTAGAAATAACATTTTTGTCAGGTGGGGTCTTTTAGTCCATGAACATTTATTTAGGTCTTATTTGGTATCTCTCCCTTTATTTGGGTCTTATTTGATATCATTCATCAGCATTTTTTTTATTTTTCAGCATATAGATCTGGTACATATATTATTTGATTTATAAATATCTCATCATCATCATCATCTCCTCTCCCCCATTCCCCTTTCCCTTTCTCCTCCACCTTCTTCTCTGGTATTGGTTTTTAAATTTTGGGTTTTAATTATACATTGCTAATAATAAAACATATATATGTATAGATATATAAATATGATTGTTTTTTGTCTTCTTTGTATCCTGTGACTTTGCTAAACTCACTTATTAATTATAAGAATTTTTGTTGTTTCCTTTGAATTTTTTAAGTGGACAGTGTCTTCTGAGAATAGGGGAGTTTTATTTCTTCCTTTCCTTCCTTGCCCTTTATTATTTTTCTTATCTTATGGTACTTGCCAGTACTTCTAGTAGGATGGTAGCCAAGAGTGGAGAGATATGTGTGTTCTTGCCTTGTCCCTTCCTGATCTCAGGGGGGAAACATCCAGTCTTACACCAAGTATGACATTAAACTGTAGATTTTTTTGTAGATGTTCTTTATCAGAAGTTAAAGAGTTCCCCTCTATTCCTAGTTTTGTAGTTTTTCTTTTCTTTTTTCAGGTGTTGAATTTTGTTAAATGCTTTTTATGTATTATGTGATTTTTCTTCTTTGAACCATTAATGTGACAGAATACATTCAGTGATTTCAAAATATTGAACTAACAGCGTTTTGTGGATAAAGCCAACTTACTCATAGTGTGTTATACTTTTTATGTTTTGATTTGCTAACTTTTTTGAGGATTTTTGTATGTTCATAAGCAATATTGGTCCTTTTTGTAGTTTTTTTATATGGTTTGTTATCTGAGTAATTCTGCCTTCATAAAATGTGTTAGGAGTGTTTCTTCCTTTTCCAGCTTCTGGAAGAAATTTTGTAGAATTGGTGTTATTTCTTTAAATGTTTGGTGAAATTCACCTGTGAAGCTATTTGGGCCTGGAGATTTGTTTTTAACAAAGCTTTATTTTATTTTTAACCACAAACTTAATTTGTTTAAAAGTCATAGTAATATTAAAGTTACTGGTTAATCTTGGGTGAGTTTCAGTAGTTATTGGTTATTTATTAAAAGGTATATTTAAAAGAGCAAGTTCTGCTACTGAATAGCTATGTGACCTTGGGAAAATTACTTTAGCTTTAATCTCTCTGGTCTTTAATTTGTTCATCTGAAAAACCAAAGGGTTAGGTTTATTTATTTTTTATGGTTTCTTCAGGTTTTTAAATTTTATAATCTTGGTTGGAAAACAGTGTCTGAAGTTTACATGAAAGAATTCTGAGTCAGTTTATTGATTCATCTGTCATTTATTGACCATTGGTTTACTTAGATACACTTTGTCTTTTAACGGATGTTTCATATTTTATTCTAATGAAATGATTATTTTTTGATGAAAAATGTGGATAGAAGCAAGTGTATTTATGCATTTATACTTGGTATACTTATGGTATGTGAAAAATTACTTTCATAAGCTAGTTCATAAGAGGATATAAGTCATACGTTATAGTATTTAATGTTATTTTCTTGAAAAATTAAATGATCAATTTGGAATTTCGGAAATAGTAGAAATGCATTTCTCTTTTGGTGGTTATCCTTCTGATCTTCATGATTAAAAAGTCATTAATTTTTGGCTACTTAATAGAGACAATGTCTATGTAACTATGTAAAATCATTTTTTTAAAGGTGGCATGTTGCTCTGCATTCCAATTGTTGGGTTAAAGCAAAGTGAAAGTAGCATACAGATTTACTGCTGAAGGAAACATTAAGTTGCAGGCTGCAGCTGGAGGATTTTACGTAGGCACCTGTGGGTTTGAGTGCGTTCAATATCCAGACTGCAGTAGGAGGCTGGCACTGACTCTGCTGACTCCAGTGCACTCCTTCACTGCTGTTCTGCCGATGTCTCCACTGTCCAGAAGACAAACAAAATGGTGCAGCACGTTCAGGGCTTGGGAAAAACATAACCGTCAATATGACTCAGAGGTGGGTTTGCTACAATGAATGGGAGAGAAAATTGTTTAACAAGACTAAAGGCTTAGGTATAGTTCAGTATGTCAGATGTTTTTAGCTGTTTTAATATTAAATTGTGGCTGTTTAAGAATGAAACTGTTACAGTTTTGAAATCTGCATGTCTTTTATATATAGAGGTTCAGGTATATTGCATGTGTAACATTAGTAAATGCATGTATGGTAGCTTATAAACAGATTTATTTCTATTAAATCTGTGTAATGTGTTCATATATAGACATAGATATAGATGTGTTCATGAAAGCTTTTTTCCTATTGTTAGAGTTTTTAAAAAGTAAGCACTTACATGTTTTATATTTTCTCTTTGCACATTTGTCGCAGCTCCTGCCAATATCTCTTTCCTTATATTGTTCATTTTATAATAACAGAAAGCATTAATAGAACATTCTCTGGTGAGATATGGAAAAATCAGTAGAATGAACACTGAAGTTGGCACTTCATATTTTATTGATGACTGTAATGCAGCGTGAGTTCGCATTGCACATAGTCATGATTTAAATGACTCTTCTATGAAAGCAAAATGTTTGTAAGAACGGCCATGTTGTAGACAGTGAGTTTAAAATACAGGAGAAATAGGGCAAGAAAAATTTCTCTCTCCTGGGTTTCTTGAGCAATGTTTAGCATTGACTCAAGGCACTGTCATTTTAAAAGTACGGTATAGAAACAATTGAACATCATGCTTAGAAAGAAAAACATGGAGGTTTAGTTCCCACCCCCTCCCGGAAGCACTTTGCTTATGTACTCATATATTTTAGGCTTCTGTGGCTGCATGTTACTTGGGAGCTGTCCAGTGGAGACAAGATATGTTTTCTTAAGCCACACCCAACAGATTCAGCTTTTTATGCTTTGGAGCACTATTTTAATCCTGTGCTGATTTGTAGCCATCATCTGTGGGATGCCTTTGAGTTGTAAAAAGAAAGAATATACTATATTTACATCTACAGGTTCTAGCTTAATATGTTTTTGAACATCAGAGTTACTGTATTCATAGCACAGAAGAGCAGTATTGAAGTTATGCAGCATTATCTCTGGAAAGAGAGAGAATATATTTGTATGGTTCCATTACAAGTGTACTCCAAATATTCTGATCATAGAGGTAACAGTGCTGCTGGCATATTGTTTTTATTAGTATTATGGGTATGACAGAGTTCAGATTTTCTTATTTGAAAAAAATATTTATCCAATCATCTTAAATACTTAATTTTTTCTGTGCTTTAAAAAAATTTGCAAAGGATTCAGGCTGAGCTTAAAAGTCTATTTATAATGTTCTATTCCATAGTAAAGATATTTTGTATGTGGTAAGGATTAACAACTGTATGACTATCTGCCACTGTGTTAGATTACCTCATTCACTTTACTATAGACAGAAATAATGAGTAATAAGCATTAATTTTAGTCATCTGCAGAGTGCTCACATTGTATATTTTCAAAAACTCTTTTAGACAAAGCAAATTCAATTTTTTCTATAAGAAAACAAATTTGTACCATATTCCTTTGATTTTTATTGAACAACACAGAAGAAGAATAGTGGATTTTTATGTGCCAAATTTAGTGACAATAAATAACTAACTATAGGTTGAAATATACTATATTATTAGAGTGTTTCATGTATCTAAAGCGTTATATAACCCTGATGGAATGTTGCAGATGAAACAAAGAAATCTGATTGGTTCTTTACAGAACACAGCAGCCTAGAAATCCATTCTAACTAGAGGCTTCCACAGCAGCCTGGGCGGGTAGTTAGCATCACAGTAGAAACAGAAATGCCTTGAGATGAGGAGGGGTTTGGAAGGGAAAATGAGATTGCTAAAGCTCTTCCTTAATCCTTATTTTGAGCATTTGATTTCCTTGCAGGCTTTTTTCTCCCTTTCAGACCCTCCCTCTTTTTTGCTTAGCTTTTTGTTACTTTGAGTGTTACATTCTATCAAGCCAAGGAATTTTTAAAATAGCATTATTTAGTGAACTGGAAGAGTCTCTAAAAAGCATTTTATGTTAAATGATGGAATGGGTTAATGAATAACAATTTCTGAACATTTATTAAATATGGATGAGTGGGACTTGTTGAGGCAAGGGGGAGGATGTCATGGAAAAGAGTTCTGAAGAACAGGACACTAATAGTAACTCTTTGGCCCTACCCTTTTCCATCATATTAAAATTGCATTAGATAATTTGACATCTAAGACTTCAGTGATGCTTGGTAAGGGCACATTGTTATTGACATTCAAACAGCAGGATGTTGCAAGTCAAAAACAGGTGGAGAATTGTTTGCTGTCTGCTGGCTATTAGAAATACCCTTGAGATGTGAGAATAATATGTGTTAGCTTTTATGTATTTATTATTCTTGGCTACATGGTCTGCTGAACTATAGCTGTAAATTAAAGTACCAAAATGCAACCCTTGTGTGCTTTTACAGACAATATTTAAAACATGCTTATTAGTTTATTCTGTTAAAATTTGAAAATTCTTATATTTAAACAGTAATGGGTTAACTTCATTTATAGAATCTGGGTGAGGGAAAAATTACTGTGAGCAGGAATGAGTATTTAAATTGGGAAAATAAGTTATATTGAAAGGAAATAGAGAAGCATTATAAAACAAAGCATACTTAAAGGGAAATATCTAATATATAGGTAGGTTCTGATAAATATCAACTATGTCTTGTAGGTTCCATTTCTGTGCTTATTTTCTAAATTATCCAGTATGCTAATACAGTCAGTCTGAAGGCAGCTGGCTGCAAGTGTTACAGGCTGAAAACAAAATGGCTGGCAAGGATTAGCACTGTAAATTTGCGAGGGAGAGCTGGGTGCAATTAAGCTATCTTTTGTTGAATGAGAGTGTTGCAAAGTAAGATGATGAAGGAGTGACTGTTGTATGAGATGTTTTTGACAATAAATGAACGTTGTTTTATTAAGGAAAATGTACAAATGCTCTTTTACAGCATTAAAAAAAGGTTTTACACTATAAATAGAGAAACTCGTTTTCAACTAAGCTATTAAAAAAAAAAACTCTTGTTAGTATTCATTAGCTGTCATTGCCTTTGTGTAATTCTAAGACCCAGGTAGTTTTTGAGGGTATTATTTATGAATCTTTCAGATTGATGATGTAGTTTAAGGCAAAAGAAATAGGAAGAGTTTATTAGAGTTTATTAATTCTTGGAAGGGAGAAATTGAAAGATAAGGTTCTGAAAGTTTTAATTATGAATATTTTAGATTAGTCTACATTAAATTTGGAAGAAATAGAATAACAAAAAAATTTAGAGATAACAATAAAAAATATGGTTTACAAAATGACAACATCCACAAATTCGTATTTTAGGAAAGGCTTATTTTCTACATATATCCATAAGCCTTTTCTGTTGAGTTTTAGCAATTGTTGAAAGATTAAAAATGACATTAAAAATTGTTAAAAAAAAGCAGCCGAGCATGGTGGCGCACGCTTGTAATCCCAGTACTTGGGAGGCGGAGACCGGAGGATCCTGGTTCGCAACCAGCCTCAGCTACTTAGTGAGGCCCTCCGCGACTTCGTGAGACCCGCTTTCAAAATAAAGTATACAAAAAAAAAAATAGGGCCGGGGGTGTAGCTTGGAGGTAGAATGCCCCTGGGTTCAATCC
>PVJS01044353.1:7500-16682 GCA_004027185.1 Glis glis | reverse complement strand
AGACCCGGTTTCAAAATAAAGTATAAAAAATAGGGCCGGGGGTGTAGCACGGAAGTAGAACGCCCCTGGGTTCAATCCCCGGTACCGCAAAAAAAAAAAAAAAAAAAATTAAAAAAAAATAGAAAAAAAAAGAAAGAAACTCTGAAGGAAAAAGATGAATAAAGATTGCTCTCCAGACAAAAGATGAATAAAGATTGCTCAGACCTAAAGAAAACTATAGACCAAATGGATCTAATAGACACATACAGATTATTTCAACCAACAACACCTGAATACACATTTTTTCTCAGCTGCCCACGGAACATTCTCCAAAATAGACCACATACTGGGTCACAAAGCAAGCACCAGCAAATTCAAAAGATGTGATATAATTTCCTGTATCTTCTCAGATCACAATGGGTTGAAACTAGAAATTAACAACAGGAAGACAAAAAGTAATCACATAAGTACATGGAGACTGAACGATACACTCCTGATGAGGACTAGATCAGGAAAGAAATAAGGGGAGAAATAAAAAAATTCCTAGAATTAAATGAAAATAGAGACATGACATATCAAAATCTGTGGGACACCTTGCAAGCGGTGTTAAGAGGAAAATTTATAGCACTGAATGCCCACATAAGAAAAACAGAAAATATCCAAATAAATACCCTGATGACACACCTCAAGGATCTTGAAAAACAGGAACAATCGCAGCCCAAAGCCAGTAGAAGGCAGGAGATAACTAAAATCAAAGCAGAAATTAATGAAATAGAAAATAAAAAAAAAAACAATAAAAAGAATCAACAAAACAAGAAGCTGGTTCTTTGGGAAGATTAACAAGATTGACAAACCACTAGCTAACCTAACCAAAAGAAGGAGAAAATCAACGCAGATTACCAATATCAGAAATGAAAAAGGGGATATCACCACAGATAGTGGAGAAATCCAGAGGATCATAAGAAGCTACTTTGAAAACTTATATTCCAATAAACTGGAAAGCACGGAAGAGATCAAAAGATTTCCAGACACATACAACCTACCTAAATTGAACCAAGAGGATACAGAAAAACTGAATCAACCAATAGCAAGCACAGAGATAGAAACAGCAATAAAAAGTCTTCCCTCAAAGAAAAGCCCAGGTCCAGATGGTTTTCCAGCCAAATTTTACAAAACCTTCACAGATGAACTAAAACCAATACTTCACAAGCTATTCCATGGATTGAAAGAGATAGAATTCTTCCAAACTCTTTTTACGAGGCCAACATCACATTAATACCAAAGCCAAATAAAGATACCTCAAGGAAAGAAAATTATAGACCAATATCATTAATGAACATAGATGCAAAAATTCTAAATAAAATACTAGCCACGCACATTCAAAACCATATTGAGAAAATCGTACACCATGACCAAGTTGGTTTCATCCCAGGAACGCAAGGCTGGTTCAACGTATGCAAAACAATACATGTTATCCACCACATAAATCGAACTAAAAACAAAAATCACATGATCATTTCATAGATGTGGAAAAAGCATTTGACAAAATTCAACACCCATTCATGTTAAGAACTCTACAGAAAATCGGATTAGAAGGAACATACCTCAAAATCATTAAGTCAATATATAAGAAATCCAAAGCCAATATCATATTTAATGGGGAAAAATTGTCAGAATTCCCCTTAAAATCAGGAACAAGACGAGGATGCCCACTATTTCCACTCCTTTTCAACATAGTCCTTGAAACTCTTGCCAGAGCAATAAGACAAGAAAAGGATATCAAAGGAATTCAAATAGGAAAAGAAGAACTAAAATCATCTTTATTTGCAGACGATATGATCCTATACCTAGAAGACCCAAAGAACTCAACCAAAAATCTACTAGAGCTGATTAACAAATTCAGCAAAGTAGCAGGATACAAGATCAACCTAAAAAAAATCAGTAGCTTTCATATATGCCAACCATGAATCCACTGAGAAAGAAATCCAGAAAACAATTCCATTCACAATAACTTCATAACCAATCAAATACCTAGGAATAAACTTAACCTAAGAGGTAAAAGACCTCTACAATGAAAATTATAGAACACTGAAGAAAGAAATCGAAGAAGATCTTAGAAAATGGAACGATCTCCCCTGCTCTTGGATAGGCAGAATAAATATTATCAAAATGGCCATCCTGCCAAAAATGATCTACAGAGTCAATGCAATCCCTATCAAAATAACAACATCATTTTTTGCAGAGCTAGAAAAATCAGTCATTAATTTCATTTGGAGAAACAAAAGACCCAGAATAGCCAAAGCAATTCTCAGCAATAAGAACCATGCAGGAGGCATCACAATTCCTGACTTCAAATTATACTACAGAGCTATAGTAATAAAATCAGCATGGTATTGGCACAAAAACAGACACATAGACCAGAGGAACAGAATAGAAGATACAGAAATAAGTCCACAAACTTATAGCCAATTGATTTTCAACAAAGGTGCCAAACACATACATTGGAGAAAGGACAGTCTTTTCAACAAATGGTGTTGGGAAAACTGTAAAAAAAATGGAGCTGAATCCTTACCTCACCCTGCACAAGAGTCAACTTGAGATGGATCAAAGACTTGGAAGTTAGACCAGAGACTGTGAAATTACTAGAAGAAGCCATAGTTCCAACACTCCATCATACAGGCACAGTTAGAAACTTCCTCAACAAGACCTCCAAAGCACAGGAAATTAAAACAAGAATTAATAAGTGGGATAGCATTAAACTACAAAGCTTCTGCTCATCAAAGGAAACCATCAAGAGCTTAAAGAGACAGCCTATGGAATGGGAGAAGATCTTTGAAAGCTATCCCTCTGACAGAGGTCTAATATCTAGGATATACAAAGAACTTAAAAGACTTTACACTAAGAAAACAAACAATCCGATCAAGAAGTGGGCAACTGAAATGAATAGACACTTCACGAAAGAAGAGATACAAATGGCCAATAGATACATGAAAAAATGTTCAACATCATTAGCATTCAGGGAGATGCAAATCAAAACTACTCTAAGATTTCATCTGACCCCAATTAGAATGGCAAGCATTAAGAAGTCAAACAACAACAAATGTTGGCGAGGTTGTGGGGAAATTGGGACTCTTCTACACTGTTGGTGGGATTGCAAACTAGTTCAACCACTATGGAGATCAGTGTGGAGATTCCTCAGAAAACTGGGAATAGATCCACCATATGATCCGGCTATACCACTACTGGGTATCATACCAAAGGGATTGAAACCAGAAAACAACAGTAATATATGCATACCCATGTTCATAGCAGCACAATTCACAGTGGCCAAATTATGGAACCAACCTAGATGTCCATCAACAGATAAATGGATTACTAAATTATGGGAAATACACACAATGGAATTCTACTCAGCAATAAAGAAGAACAAAATAACAGCATTTGCAAGAAAATGGAAAGATCTGGAGAAGATTATGTTAAGTGAGATTAGCCAATCACAAAAAAAGAAGGGACATATGTTTTCATTAATATGCGCAATCTAGTGCGTAGTGGGGAAAGAGTCTCCAATGACAACAGAGAACCCTCAGAGGTGCAAGGGAAGGGGTACAAGGGAAGGGGAAGGGCAAGAAAGAAGTGAATCTATGGAATAACTATCATAAACAATGTGTACATATGAGATTATACCAACATCGTTCTCAGTGCTACATGTGGAGGGGAGGTGGGGGGGAGGGTCACCAAGAGCTGTGTGCATGTATGTTAACACCAAACTGATACTCATTGTGATATGTGACTACAATGCACCAATAAAAACATATTAAAAAAAGAAAGAATCTCCTACCATGCATGTTAGAAAATTTTGACATAGTTGATTCTTCCATGAAAAAATTTGAATGTTAGGAGATTAGTAGTGTAGTGCATTTCAAGAGGGGCAACTGAAGTATACTTTTAAGCAGCTTATATGAGATCATATTCTTTTTCTTTTAGTTTTTCATATAATTGTAAAAATTATTCTATTAGAATACTGGGTGACAGAAGATAAAAAAGAAATCTGCATGCTTGGTAATGTTTTTCTTTTTTTATACTTTTGTTGGTACATTGTAGTCTCATATCATAATGTCGTTCAGAGTTACAGAAGCATACATGCACACAGCTTATGTTTAAATCTGCCCCTAACTCCAACAGTCAGACTTTGAAACGTTGAAAATATTAACTTTTTAAATGGGATCTACCAATATTTTAAGGTTTACAAATTTAGTGTGGACTAAAGAGAATTGTTTTTAAGTGCTCAATAATTATAAATTTTTGATACTTTAATATTTAGGAAATAGCATGGAATCTAGTAGAAAGCCTACACAATTATAAAAATTATAATTAATTTATAATTCTATAATTAATTTATAATTAAAGTAAAATCATTAAGTGGATTTGAGTGGAAACTGATTGTGATGTCTGAAACTCAATTGAACTCCATTTCTTCACCATTTCACATGCCACAAGACCTGGAGAACAAAGAGCAGACTGTCCCAGACAGGAGAGGAAATTTTAATAAAATGTAAACAGTTTAAATAAATACCATTAAATATGAAAATATTGATTTCATGTCTCAAATTTTGAGAGTAATACCTAACATGGACTTTTGGAATGTGACATAAAATTCACCAAAGACAAGTATCTGCATTTTATGTTCCATGAAGTAAACTTTCATATAAAAGAAACAGAATAAAAAATAAAGCTTTGAATGCTATTTACTATATAAATGACTGTATATAATAAACTCAGGGACTGAATAAAATAGCCTTATGCACATAGCAGATGCCTTATCTACGCTAGAGGGAAACTGGAAGTATTTATAGAAAGGCTAAAAACATACACAAGTAAGTTTACTTGATCCATATTCATCCTGCCAGGTTGACCTAGAATATTATGTAAAATTTCTTGTCAAATTACTTGTGAAATATGATACTCATGCATTTCGGATGGAAATTCAGTCTTGAGAGAGATCAACAAAATAGCTCATTTTATTAAAGAGGCAAAAGTGCTAGGACATGAAGAAATAAGATGTTAGAGCCAGAGCAATTAATATTTCATGATCACAAAACATCTTTGAGCACTATACATTTTTATAGGTTTCTTATACTTACTCTAGATTTTTAATTTGAGAAATTTAAGTAGTCTTCAAGTAGTCTTTCTGGACCATGCTCCTAATTTAATTACCTGCTGACCCAAATCCATAGGGATGCCAAAGAGATGAAAATGAAGTTTCCAACCGAAAGGAAATGCCAAAGTGGAAAATGTCACATCTAAAATATTACAATATTTTAATCCATTTAGTGAAATACATAGAAACTAAATGTAGTATTAAGAAATAGATGGAGCTGGGCATGGGGGTGCACACTTGTAATCCCAGTACTTGGGAGGCTGAGACAGGAGGATCGCAGGTTCGTGGTCAGCCTCAGCAACCTTGTGAGGCCCTCTTCAACTTAGTGAGACCCCGTTTCAAATAAAAATGAAATTGGGCTGGGGGTGTAGCTCGGAGGTAGAATGCCCCTGAGTTCAATCCTCATTATCACAAAAAAAGAAAAAGAAAAAGAAGAAAAGAAATGGAAACAAATGACTCAAACTGAAATTACAAGACATATTAATGACCTTATAAAATCAAACATTTAAGACAGGGGTGGTGGTGCACACCTGTAATCCCAGTACTTGGGAGGCTGAGACAGGAGGATTGCAAGTTCATGACCAGCCTCAGCAATTTAGACTCTCAGCAACCTAGACTCTCAGCAACCTAGTAAGAACCTGTTTCTATAAAGGGCTGGGGGTGTAGCTTGGAGGAAGAATGCCTCTGGGTTTAATCTCTGGTAACACATACACACACACACACACACACACACACACACACACACACACTAATAATAATAATAATAATAATAAACATTTAAGAAGTTCAAATAGTTATAAAACTATTTTGTAAGGAATTTACAAATAAATGTTGTTGAATAGGAAGAAACCACAGGAGATAAACCATAATAACTCAGTTGGAGATAAACTCATACAATACTTTGTGCTGGTTAGTGTTCTTATTTTTTGCATTTAAAAGTTAAATCTAAAACAACACCAGTACCCATAATTATTATCAATCCCATCAATATAATGAAGGCCAGGAAGAATAGGTCATTTGCCATTGTTGCTAAGTGACGGAGCCATGACATAAATCCAGGGAACCTGGCTCCAGAGTCTGTGCTCTTAATGGCTGTGCTCTACTATTTCTAAGGACAAGACAGTACAGGGTCATCAAAGGTAGCCTTACTTACAATTGTGATTCAGTGGTTGAGTAGGTGAATGCATGCACGTTTAGTTATATATTGCATGGTCTCAGAATGCTGCCCACTCTTTCTCTTGAACTAGGTCAAACAAAAGTTGAGTTTCCAGCTGAAGATAAAGTTGCATCTGTGTGTGTTGCATAACTTTTATTTTTAATTATAGTATCAATTCAATCTGCTTCAGACACAAGTCAAGAAGAAGCAGAAGCTGTGGGGAAAAGAGGAGGAAAAAGAAATGAATGCTATGATAAATGTTCACTATGTGCATTTAATGTCTTTGACATTAAAATTTGACTAGGAGTGTAGAGCTTCCACTAAGATCAGTGTTTGTTGACAGTGTGCTGATGAATAGAAAGGAAAGGAAGGTGTGGAGAAAAAAGAAGACTGGTAGCCACGAGGGTATGAATTCATTCATTAAACTTTTTTTTTTTGGCACTGGGGATTGAACCCAGGGGCATTCTACCTCCGAGCTACAGCCCCAGCCCTATTTTTTATTCTTTATTTTGAAACAGGGTCGCACTAAGTTGTGGAGGGCCTCACTGAGTAGCTGAGGCTGGCCGCGAACCTGAATCCTCCTATCTCAGCCTCCCAAGTGCTGGAATTACAAGTGTGTGCTACCACGGCCAGCCATTCATTAAACTTTTACTGAGGAACTCCTACATGTGTGGTCCCTGACATCATGCAACTCACAGTGTAATAGTGACATTATAACATGATTGAAAAATTGTATTTAAAAATAGAAAAGCCCTATTCATGGTAGATACAGCACTTTTAAAGCATACATAGGCTGATTAGACTTTGTGAAACCAGGGGAAGTGTCTTTGTCTCAGTTGATCAAAGATCTGCAGAAAAATTTGGCATTAACTAGAACTATGAAGGGGAGGTGTCCATGGAGAACAGAGCGTATGTTGAATGACCCAGGGGAGGTGGAAGTGGTGAGGGTTTAGGGGACAGCCTTCGGAACCCCTCTGACCAGATCACAGAAAGCAGGGATCATCAGAGACGAGGCAGGAGACGAGGCCAGCAAGTCACCCTGCAGAGCCCCTAGACTCCCTTATAAGTGTATAGACTTCCCAGAAGCAAAAAGAAGTCATTGAAATCATTCAATGAAAGTATCAGGCTGGGCGTGGTGGCGCACGCTTGTAATCCCAGTACTTTGGGAGGTGGAGACCGGAGGATCAGGGTTCGCGGCCAGCCTCAGCTCTCTCTCTCTCTCTCTCTGTCTCTCTCTCTCTCTCTACTTAGTGAGGCCCTCCGCAACTTCGTGAGACCCGGTTTCAAAATAAAGTATAAAAAATAGGGCCGGGGGTGTAGCGCGGAGGTAGAACGCCCCTGGGTTCAATCCCCGGTACCGCAAAAAAGAAAAAAAAAAAAAAAGAAAGTATCAACGAAGGAGCATATTTTGGTTTTGGAATTTGAATAGATGGCTCTGGCTTTACTGTGGTAAACAAAAGGAATGACTGAATGAGCAGATGTTGGGGGACTAATTTAGCTCTGTTTGGAGGCAGTGGAAAGGGGGAGAGAGGGAAAAAAGAAAAAGTGAAAGAGGGAGAGAAGAAGAGGGAAAGGGAAGGAGAAAGAGAGAGAGAGATAAATATTGATATGAATTTAGAAGGTAAAATTGGCTACCATGGAGTCTGACTTGGGTGAATAGATGGGTTCTGCGGCCATATACTGAGATAAGGAACAGTGGAATAAGACACACTTTTTATTGTTGTTGGTTTGTTTATTATTTTGAACATGTTCAATCTTGGGTGAACATGGTGAATCATCTCTGAGGGGATGAGTAAGCAGTTGGATATACAAGTCTGAAAATATGAATGTGTGTATCCTTGGCTTATGGCTGGGAGCTTGGAGCATGTGGCAGACGTGATTACTGGGAAGTAGTCCTGCAGGCAGAGAGGATTTATGCTGTCTTCCTGGAAGAAACCTAATACTAAATATTTATTTAAGATAAACCAATAAGTGAGACTGAAAAGTTAGGGCCAGGGATGTAGAAAAGGAATCATATGAAAACAGTTTTGCAAGAGCTAGGAAGAGAGGGTTTCAAACAGGTAGTTCTAGACATTACATAATCCATGTGACAGAGTATAATCCCAAGAGTTAAAGATGAGCACTGTGGCATGCCTATCAAATATAACAGCAAAAAATTAGTAAGCAGAGTAATATCTTGGGATGATTATGAATGAGGACTAACTTGAGAAAGTGGAAGGCTTGGCAATGAAGACATGAAAATAATTTTTATGAGTTTGCTTATGGTAAAAAGAATAGACCATAGCTGTAAGGAGATATCAGGTTGAGAAGAGGTGTTGTAGAAAATTAGAGAAAGCTGCATTATATTAAATAGACAGTGGATTAATTTTGATGCTATGGTACATCAGAAAAATTACAAAACATGCTCACTTTAAAATGAAAACACCTGCCGGGCGTGGTGGCGCACGCTTGTAATCCCAGTACTTTGGGAGGCGGAGACCGGAGGATCTGGGTTCGCGGCCAGCCTCAGCTCCTCAGCTCTCTCTCTCTCTCTCTCTCTCTCTCTCTCTCTCTCTCTCCTTAGTGAGGCCCTGCGCAACTTTGTGAGACCCGGTTTCAAAATAAAGTATAAAAAATAGGGCCGGGGGTGTAGCGCGGAGGTAGAACGCCCCCGCGTTCAATCCCCGGTACCGCAAAAAAAAAAAAAAAATGAAAACACCTAAAAACATATTTGCCATACAAAGTATCCAATATATATTTCATAATACATAAATGTATGTTTATAGAAATATAAATATGGGAGGAATATATATGTATATATTTATGAAGAATATATTACAATGTAAAATATTTTAAATGATAAAACATGTAAAATTAAACTATATATTGCAATGCTATGGATTGAACCCA
>PVJS01044353.1:0-2500 GCA_004027185.1 Glis glis | reverse complement strand
AACCAATTGATATAGATGATACTAAATCATTTTTATGGATGGATAGACTAATATGCTTGCTTGCCTGCCTGCTTTCCTTCCTTCCTGTAATGGGGATTTAACCCATGGGCATGTATCTTTGAACTACATCCACCAGCCCTTTTTATTTTGAAACAGAGTCTTGCTAAGTTGCCAAGGGTCTTGCTAAATTGCTAAGGCTGACCTCGAACCTGTGATCCTCCTGTCTCTGTCTCCCAAGTACTGGAATTATAGGAATGTACTACCATGCCCAGTTAGACTAACAAGCTTCTAAGTTTACCATTTTATTCGTTTCCTACCTTCCTTCCTCCCTTTTTCTTTAAAGGAAAATCAATGTGAGTCACTGACAACCAAGTCCTCCATTCTAATACAATTAACATTAGTCTTTATTCTTTGTACCCTCTAATTTTTACTCTGATTTTCCATCAGTTCAAATATTACATATACCCAGTATACCAAAAATTCATTGATTTGAGCTAAATATAATATTAAATACAAGATTAGAGCTATGGAAAAACATGATATATTCTAGGCCTCCTGTAGTATATAACCTGGACCTGTATGGAAAGATGAACATTAAATAAACTATTAAAAAAAGGAACACATCATGTCAAATTGAATATAATAAATAAGCAAAATTCAACATGTCATGAGAGAGAATGGGGTGGGTTTCCTCTTAAGGTCAGGAAAAGCTGTGCTAAGTTTCATTTGAAGGAATGACTCCTGCTGGGGTCCTCAGCTCATTCTTAGACCCTTAGACTTCTGTGTCATGGAGTATTCTATTTTTTCACAGTACCTTTCTAATTATGTATTAAAGATTAAGATGGACATTTAACATTGTATCTAAAAGTCTCTTTATTTAACAGTTTGTATATTCAACTACCTTTGAAGATGTTTTTCAGAGATAAAATACACTGGATGCAGTATCTAAACTCTTTCCAAAGTGGAATTTATTGCAATTAGATAACTCTGTAGCAAAAAAAAAAAAAAAAAAAAATCCCCAAGAATAATGAAAAACAGCAATCTTGATACATTTTCTCCTCTTCTTATTTATTTTTATAATAATATGACTTCTAATGCCAGTTGCAAATAGTAATACTAATAATATTTAAATAGAACTACAGTAAAAGGCAGCAAACAAATATAAACCATGACTTTGTGAGATACACTCCTTATTCAATGCCTGTTTTAATTCAGTAGCTTACATCCCTGTGTGTTCTAAACATTATGTGAATCTAGTCTAGTTTTTAGGAACAGAATTAATTTAAAGATAGAATGCCTCTTGAACCCATAAAGCATTTTCATTAATGACTTGTAAATAACAGTTAGATTAATGGGCAAACGCTTAATTACTGTCTCCCTTTTAATCAGGCAAGCAATTCTAATACAAACTGACAAGGCATTTATTTAGGAAGCTACTTACTTTAAATAGTCACTGACAGTTTCAAAGATTTTCTTTTAAGCCTATGAAATGTATGTTAGAGATAAAACATGAACATTAAATCTGAATAACAATTTTTAAGTAATCTAGTTTCCCTTACTTTCCATTTCCGAAAGTTGAAATTTCCACTGTAGTTTGGAGAAGTCTGAGGACATGATATGAATCATGAATCATGACAGAAGGATCTACCTAAGAAAGTCTGGCTTCTCAAAAGGTACCAAAAAATGAGAGTTAATTAAGGGATTGATCACAACTCAGATCTAGCCTTTCAACTCTTACCTCCTTGAAAGTTAGTTAGTATATTGGTGAATAGATTCAATTTTTCAAGATGGGATTCACAATATCCAAGCACACAAAGATAATTGCAAAAATTTAAAATATCAATAACACATTAACAGATTTTTAAAAATGTGCTTTTATTGGTGTATTATAGTCTCACATCACAATGAAAATCAAGTTGACAGTAACATACATGCACACAGCACTTGGTGCCCCCCCCACCTCCCCATTCCCCACCCCAAAACAGAGTACTGAGATTTACATTGTTATATTCTCATATGTACTCATGGTCGCTGGTAGTAATTCCATTAATGAACTTCGTTCTTCCCCTTCTCCTTCCCTTACACCACGTCCCTGGCCCCACTGAGGCTTCATCATTGTCTGGAGTCCCTCTTGTATCCCAACTACTCCCTAGCTTGTGCGTATTAGAGAAAACATACAACCCTTCACTTTCTGTGATTGACTGAACTCACTTAACATAATGTTCTCCAGGTCCTTCCATTTTCTTGTAAATGATATTATTTTGTTCTTCTTTATTGCTGAGTAGAATTCCATTGTGTGTATTTCCCATAGTTTTGTGATCCATTCGTCTGTTGATGGACACCTGGGTTGGTTCCATGATTTGGCCACTGTGAATTGTGCTGCTATGAACATGGATAAGATTTTAAAACTATGATGCTACTTTTAAATTTTTATTATTTTATTATTGTGTGTGTGTGTGTGTGTGTGTGTGTGTGTGTGTGTGTGTGTATGTGTGTGTGT
>PVJS01044352.1:0-16692 GCA_004027185.1 Glis glis | reverse complement strand
TTTTTTATACTTTATTTTGAAACCGGGTCTCATGAAGTTGCGGAGGGCCTCACTAAGGAGAGAGAGAGAGAGAGAGAGAGAGACAGGGAGAGAGAGAGAGAGAGAGCTGAGGCTGGCCACGAACCTGGATCCTCCGGTCTCTGCCTCCCAAAGTACTGGGATTACAAGCATGCGCCACCACGCCCGGCCCTCTATTTCATTTTTAATAAGTCAGTTGTTTCCTTATTAGATTTTAACCAGCTTTTAATGATGAAAAAGTATTTTTTATTCATTCAGAGGTGGCAAGGGACATAAACAGTCCCCAAGGCCACATCCCCAGTCACCCACCTCCTCTATCCATTCCCTACCTCAACCCATGAGGTTCGGGGGACATTTAAAACCCAAACAATAACAGAGTGGTTCACAGACATTCCCTACATACATCTGGCTGAGATTCATAGAACATGTGAAGTTTGAACCAGATAGGAAATCAAGGGTTAACTAGGAAGAAAGTTTGTTGAGTCATCGCTGGCAGAATGAAATGCATATACAAAAGGTCTAGAGTCTGGGCTCTAGATTATCTGTCACTGTAGAGGAGGACATCTGTTAAGCCCCTCACAAACAACAGCTACTCAAATCTTTTTGTTAGATTTAACTGAACTGAAGTAAAAAAAAAAAAAAAAGGCCAGTTTAAAACTGTTGAGTACTTCTGTATGTTTGGCTAGATATAATGGAGAAAAAAACAGGCTATGAATCTAGAAAAGTAGGTTGGGATAGTTTAAGAAGGAGAGTTTGCCTTCATGTTTTTACAGCATGTATTTATGAGGAGATAGCTAAAGCTATAATAATAGAAGAGTTTTCCCAGCAAGAAGTCATAGGATAAAAAGACAGAACTATGGTGAACATCTCTTACAGAACAGAAAAAAGAGAAGTCAGCAAATGAAATAAAATGTCTAAAAAGGCAGGAAATCATGATGTTTCAAAAACCAAAGGAGAAATATGTTTCTACTAGGGTATTACAAATGTTTTAAATTTCACAGACACTTCTAGTTAGCGGGAACAAAATAAAGTTAGTGTCATATTTAAGAAAGCATTGCCAAGACTCATACCATGAAGCTATCCCCTACTCTCTTTCAAGACTTTTGCAATTTCACGTTTTATATTTAAGTCATTAGTCCATTTTGAGTTGATTTGTGTGTATGCTGTAAGAGGAGAGTCCAATTTTATTTTGTATGTATAGATCCAGCTTTGTCAGCACCATTTATTGAAGAGACTATCCTTTATCCATTGTATATTCTTGGCACCCTGTTGAAGATCACCATATAACTGTGGATCTAATTTTGGGCTCTCTGATATGTCACATCAGTCTGCATGTCTATCTTTATGCAAATATCATGTTATTTTTAACAAGCAATAAAAGCAAAAATAGACAATTAGCACTGCATCAAACTAAAAGATTTCTGTTCTGCAAAGGAAATAATCAACAGAATGGAAAAGGTAACCTATAGAATTGGAGAAAATATTTGTAAACCACATATCTGATAAGAGATTGACATACAAAATTTCTAAGAAACTCCTATGACTCAATAACAAATAAACAAAACCAAAAATAAACAAATGGGCAAAGAACTTGGGTAAACGTGGCACCAAAGAAGACATAGAATTGGCTAACAAGCCGGGCGTGGTGGCACACGCTTGTAATCCCAGTACTTGGGAGGCGGAGACCGGAGGATCCAGGTTCGCGGCCAGCCTCAGCTACTTAGTGAGGCCCTCTGCAACTTTGTGAGACCCGGTTTCAAAATAAAGGATAAAAAATAGGGCCGGGGGTGTAGCTTGGAGGTAGAATGCCCCTGGGTTCAATCCCTGGTACCGCAAAAAAAAAAAAAAAAAAAGAAGTGGCTAACAGGTATATATGAAAAGCTGCTCAACATTACTAATCATTAGATAATGCAAATCAAAACCACCATGTGAGCATCTCACCCTGTTATGGTGGCCCTTATAATAACAGAACAAAAAGCCAAAAGATAAGTGCTGATAACAATGAAGAGAAACTGGAGCCCCATGTACACTCACTGTAGCACAGCCACTATGAAAAACAACATGGAAGTTCCTCAAGAAATTACATATGGTTCAGCAAAACCACTTCTGGATATTCATCCAAAATAATTGAAAGCAAGAATTTAAAGCTATAATGCACTCTTCAAAACATGGATAATTTTGTCCTCAGAAAGGAAGAAAAATGCCTTTTTGGTGATACATTCTTGCTACTCAGAGTTTCAGGGTACAGGGTATGCCACATTATACTACTTCTTTTCCCACCTCTACCCTTTGCACACTGATCTCCCACAACAAACCCATGAACAAACATATAGAATTGATTGGGTAGGAACCAAGTTTCTGGCAAAATTGCACAATAGCCAAGATGTGGAAGCAATCTAAATTTCCATGAAGAGATGATTGAGAAAGAAAATATGGTATATACATACACTGGAATATTATTCAACAATAAAGAGAAGGAAGTTCTGCCCTATGTGACGAGGAGGATGAACCCTGAGAATATTATGTTAAATGTAATAAGCCAGCCCCAGAAGGACAAACGCTACAAAATTCCAATTATACAAGGTATCTAAAATAGTCAAACTCAAAGAAACAGAAAGTAGAATGGTGGTTTCCATGCACTGAGGGCAGAAGAAAATGGGGAGTTGCTATTCACTGAGTATAAAATAGAATTTATGCAAAATAAATAAGTTCTAGAGATCTGCTGTAAAACATTGTACGTATTCTTAATAATAGTGTACTGTATTCTCTTCATACATTCAGGCTGCTATAACAAAATCTATAAACTGTGTAGTTAATAAACAATGAAAATTTATTTCTTACAATTCTCGAGGCTAGGCAGTCCAAAAGCAAGCTGGATTCAGTGTCTGGTGAGGCCTCCTTTTGGTTCATTGACAGTGCCTTATTGCTGGGCCTTCCCATGGCAGAAGGGGTGAATGAGTTCCGTTGGGTCTCTTTTTTATATTTCTACTTCTAATTGATACATAATAGTTGCCCATATGTACAGGGCGCAGTATAATAGTTCAATAAATGAACACAAAGTATAATAATCATATCAGGTAATTGGCAGATCTACCACTTCAAATATTTATCATTTCTTTGTTTTAAAAACAATCAAAATCCTCTCCTCTCTACTAGCTGTTTTGAAATATTCAATTAATTGTCAACCATAGTTATCCTGCTATGCTATAGAACATTAGAAGTCATTCTGCCTATCCAATCCTTTACCCATTAACCATCCTCTCTCTCCATTGCCCCCCTCTTCCACATACTTCCCAGGTAATGGTAACCACTATTCTCTACTTCTTTGAGATCAACTTTTTAGCTTCTACCTATAAATGAGAATGTGTGGTATTTGTCTTTCTGTGCCTTGTCTTTTATAGGGGCAACTGATTCCATTCAAGGGGGCTCTTAATCATTTTATAAAGGCCCCACCTCCTAACTTCATCATCTTGGAAGTTACGATTTCAACCTATGACTGGTCAGGGGATACAAACTTTCAGACTATAGAATGTACATTTAAAATCTTGTTAAGAGGGTAGATCTTATGTTATCTGTTTTTACCACAATAAAATAAAATTATTTGAGCAATTTAGGCAATATGTACAGAGTTAACTAAAAGTTAATTCCAAGTTGTAGGAGATGAAGGAATGAATTGGAATGAAAATGAAAGAAGCCGGTGAAAAATACTAAAGATACATGTGGAATGGAAGAAACTGGATGAGGGGGTGGTCCCGGAGTAAATAAAGTGCAAGGGAAACAACAGATTTGATGAAAATAGTAATATCTCTCTCTCAGAGAGAGGACGATAAAGCCTTTCAGATGCTTAAGATATAAAAGAGGCTGTGTTGCCACTTACTCTTTTTTCCAATTCCACATCTCTGCACTTACTTTTCATAAAAATTACACACAAAAGTTTATGTAAAAACCAACTGAAAAGGATACATAATTCTGGTGAAAAATTTTTAATTATAAAATACCATGTTAGTAATATCTCACCCTGCACAAGTGTCAACTCAAGATGGATCAAAGACCTAGAAATTAAACCAGTAACTTTGCAATTACTAGAAGAGGGCATAGGACCAACACTCCAACATATAGGTACTGGTAGAAACTTACACAATAAGACCCCCAAAGCTCAGGAAATTAAAACAAGAATTAATAAATAGGATGACATTAAACTAAAAAAATGTTTCTGTTCATCAAAGGAAACCTTTAACAGTCTAAAGAAAGAACCTACAGAATGGGAGAAGATCTTTGCCAGGTATTCCTCTGATAGGGAACTAATATCTAGAATATGCAGAGCTTAAAAACTTGATGCTAAAAAACAAATAACCCAATCAAAAAATAGACAACTGAACTTAATAGATACTTCTCAAAAGAAGAAATAAAAATGGCCAATAAATATATGGAAAAATGTTCAACATCATTAGCAATCAGGGAAAGGGAAAGCTACAAGACTACACTGGGATTCCATCTAACTCCAGTTAGAATGGTAATCATCATGAACACAAACCATAATAAATGCTGGTGCGGATATGGGGAAATAGGAATTTTTACACACTGCTGGTGGGACTGCAAACTCGTATAGCTATGGAGATCAGTGTGGAGGTTTCTCAGACGATTGGGACTGGAACCATCATGTGACCAGCTATTTCACTCCTGGGCATCTTTCTTAAGGAATTGAGGTCAGAATATTATAGTGATGCAAGCATATCCGTGTTTATAGCAGTACAATTCACAATAGCCAAATTATGGAATCAGCCTAAGTATCCATCAAGAGATGAATGGATCACAAAACTGTGGTATATACACACAATGGAATTATAGTCAGCCATACAAAAGAACAAACTTATGTCATTTGCAGGAAAATGGATGGAACTTGGAAATACTATGGAAAGCAAGATTAGCCATTCTCAGAAAATGAATAGTTGTATGTTTTCTCTCATATATAGAAGCTAGACAGAAATTGGGAAACAAAAGAGACCTCAGATAAAGGAGTAGAGACTCCAATGGAGCAATGGAGGGGACTCAGGGGAGGAAGGAGAAGTAGAGATGTAATTCAGGTAACAGCTTAAATAATGCTTTGCATGTACATGAAATTATTGATATAGGTCTCGATGGAGGGGAAGGAAAGGGGTGGGATTCAGAGGAAAATGCACCAAGTTTTGTGTGCATGCATATTTCTACCACTCTATACCTCAGTATGATGTATAATTACAATGCACCAATAAAAGTATAAAAATAATATCTTCATTTTGAAACTACTACTGCATAGGCTTATGCATAAGCTATCATATCACAGTCTTATGACATTTCAAATTAGTGCCTCTTTTTTCATTATCATCAGAGTCCAAAAATCTTTGACAGACTACTTTTGATGCAAATAAGAAAGATCTATTTAGGAAATTTATGCTGAAGTCTTTAGAGTTTACTTCTTATACCTCATGGAAAGTTATAAGGCTCTATTCTGTCCATGAGAGTGCAGTCTATACAATGTGTTGAAAGTACAACTTGGATATTATACTTTAAGAAATAGTCTCTTTTGCCTATTATTTGGGAACATTAGACTCTAGATATTTTATAGGTGAGAAAAGTTGTTTCAGAATCAGACACAGACACAACTGTTTGATTTTTCTATGCCCAAATTCATGGAATAGAAATGTGACATGTACACTAGTCTTAAGGATTAAAAAATAATTATTCAATAGCTGAATCTAATCATAAAGGAATATTAACTGGTATTTTATTACCATTTATCCTTCTTATACATAACTTATTCAAATGCATGCAAATGAAGAAGGCTAACTACTTAGTAAGATTAACACAGTTTTCCAGTAGATAATGTGAACAGCTGGGCCTGCTTAAAGAAAGTGTGTCCTGTACGGTAAGTCACTTGGGGCACCCTATTCTCTAAGAAAGGCCTTACTTTTAGTTTGGTAGGGTTTTTTATTGCAATCTTGAAAATTCTTAATAATTTTGAACATGAGATCTAAAATTATCATTTTGCCCTGGGCTCTATGTATTATGCAGTGGATGCTGGTGGAATTAAGGCATACTTAGTACAAATTCTTACATGACTGTGTCTTTGTGTGTGTGTGTGTGTCTGTGCACTTGTGAATGTACTCGTGTATGAGTATGTGCTTATTTTTACATGTGAATGAAAGAATAAAAATGGTATCAAAAATAATGGTAAACCAAATCTTACTAAATAAAATCAATTAAGCTTACGGTAGAAAATAGTTTAAAATTACTTCTTCATATTGTAAAATATATGGCAAAGGAATTAAAGCTTAAACTAAGAATGAACATCAATTTTTGAAGGATGATACCTGAAAATGCATATTTCTCAGCTAATTACTAGTTTTAATCAATAGAAAGGACATCATCTTAATGAAAAATCCTTCCTTCTCTCTCATTTCTTTTTGTGTGTGTGTGTGTGGTACTGGGGATTGAACCCAGAGTCATTCTACCTTCAAGCTACACCCTTAGCCTGATTTTATTTCTTCTTTGAGAACAGGGTCTTGCTAGGTTGATGAGTGTCTCACTACTTGCTGAGGCCGTCCTCAAATATGTGATCCTCCGGTCTCAGCCTCCTAAGTACAGGGATTACAGGCATGCACCACCATGGCCTGGCTCGTTCTCATTTCTAAATGAAGTTATATGTTGACTCAGTTTTCAATATGGAAAAAATGCAATAACATATCAGTCATTAAGATTAAGATTAATTTTTTTGTGATTATGTACAGTCATGCCAACGCTTGAAGTCATTCTCTTGAAAATACAAAAATTGACATAATTTTAATTCTTAGAATATTATTAGTTGTTTTCTTCTTTTAAATTTTAGAAAATGTAGAATCATGGAGGCTCTTCAGTAATATGAAACTTCACCTTAACATTTACAATATAAACCAAACTTTAAAAAAGTATGTTTCCTTAAAAGGGAAAATAGCCTTTACTACATGCTTTTT
This sequence comes from Glis glis, assembly GCA_004027185.1. Taxonomy (NCBI): domain Eukaryota; kingdom Metazoa; phylum Chordata; class Mammalia; order Rodentia; family Gliridae; genus Glis; species Glis glis. The sequence continues at coordinate 9,685 of PVJS01044352.1, read as the reverse complement.
CTTCAAAATGCTTTGTATCATATAAATAAAATCACTGTGATAAACACTTGGGTCAACCTTGTATACCTCATGAATTGTGCCAAATAATACAATTGCCTGTTCCTTGTGCCAGCATATTTTATTAAGAACAAATGAGGAAACTAGATAAGATAAATAGACATGCAGACAAGCAACTTTGATGTAACTGCCAGGTAAAATTATTTCCTGCAGAGAATCTTCAATCTATGAAATGGTCCGCTAGACGATGTTATTATACACAGTATGCTACACTTAATCTTTACAAAAAGCTCGTCATATATATAAAAGGAAAGGATTAAAAAGAAATGGGCATTTGAAAATTTGTTTCAGATGTTCTTTTAGAAATTTCAGTGTTAAACATACCTCAATTTAGTTCATACCACAGAGAGGTAGGAAGATCACTGTTGAAGGACTATCATTGAGAGCTTAAACTGAACCCAAGAACTTCTAAATTAAAAGAAAGTTTATCAATATCATAAGACCTTCAATAATAATGTCTTGTATTAAATACATAATGCCCCTGTGATAGATTAATGCATAAATATATAATACAATTTGAACTAAGTGAAATTTTCCTCACTTTTAATCCTTGTTTCTTTTTATGTGTATGTGTGGTACTGGGGATGGAACCCAGGGATGTTCTACCTCTGAGCTACACTCCAGCCATATTTTATTTTTTATTTTGAAACAGGATCTCACTAAGTTGCTGAGGGCCTTGCTATGTTACTGAGGCTGGCCTCAAATCTGCAATCCTCCTGTCTCAGCTTCCCAATTACTGGGATTACAAGTGCGTGCCACCATACCCAGCTAATTCTTATTTCTTTAGATTAAGAACATAGGAGGTTAGTTTGATGTTTTTTTTTTTTATTTTTTGCGGTACCGGGGATTGAACGCAGAGGCGTTCTACCTCTGCGCTACACCCCCGGCCCTATCTTTTATACTTTATTTTGAAACCGGGTCTCACGAAGTTGTGGAGGGCCTCACTAAGGAGAGAGAGAGAGAGAGAGAGAGAGAGAGAGAGAGAGAGAGAGAGAGAGAGAGAGAGAGAGAGAGAGAGAGAGAGAGAGACAGGGAGAGAGAGACAGAGAGATAGCTGAGGCTGGCCATGAACCCGGATCCTCCGATCTCCGCCTCCCAAAGTACTGGGATTACAAGCGTGCGCCACCACGTCCGGCTTAGTTTGATGTTTTTAAAAACATCATATTTATTACCAGTAAATGCATTCACTAATTTAAAATACCTATCTATTTTTTGGGTGGAATTGGAGATCATTACATTAAGCAAAAAATGTGAAACTCAGAAAGTCAGTTTATGTGTTTTCTCTTATATATGGATGCCAGAGGAGAAAAAAGGAAAGAAAGGGGTGGGAATCTCATGAAAATAGAAGGTAAACCAGTAAAGTAGAGGAAGGGTACCAGGGGGAGGGAGGGAGGAAGGGAAGGGAAAAGGAGGTACTGGGGAATGAAACTGACCAAAATTATGCGTGTACATCTACAAATAGGTAGCAATGAATCCCACTATTATGTATAATCATAATGCACCAATAAAAAAGAAAAAAGCTCATTTAATTGATTAATTATAATTATTTATAAAACTCCTGACAGTAAATAATGGCTTCAAATGGAGGATTAAGAGAGAGAGAAAATGTATTCTTATTATAGGCTTCTTTTTTCTATTGCTCTGTCTTGTTTATTTTAGTTGATTATATATTTATTTTTAATTACCAAATAAACTGAAGAGAAGACCTTGGGTATAGGTGACAAGGTAAAATCTTCAAGACTTGGGTTAAAGGGCAAAAGAGAAGTCAGCTAAATAAGAAAAGAAGATAGGTTTTCAAGTGCAGACGGCATCATAAACATAAGGATAGAGATGGGAATGAATGAATGGGGCCCAAGGAAAAGTCTGCACCTACTGTGTCCAGAGAGGGCTCAGTAGGTTGTGCTAAGGAGCTCTGGCTTGCTCCAGGGTACATTGTGAGTGACTTCACCATATCTGTGATTTCAAAACAACTCTGAAGATGGGGTGTTGGGAGGGGGACCTAATAGGGGAAGTGCAGGTTGTTTGAGCAAAAATGAGCACAGTCTTATAAAGGGGACGCCTGGTCAACTGCCACGAAACATGTCTGGCACAATTTCTGGCAAACTCTGGATTGGTTTAATTTGCTAGTGAGTTTAGGCATAAAGGTAGAAAATTTTCTGATAGTGTGGACCTAACACCATTAAGTGTCTTCCCAAGTATCCAGGTAGTAAGTTGAAATCGTGAGGAGACTAACTATCATATCAAACATATTTTTCTTTAAAAGGAAAAAAAATAGTTTCTACTATGTACCTTACGTTCCAAATTATAATACTACCACAAAATAGTGTATCTTATGCATTGTCTTTCAGTAAAATTTAGGACTTGTATATTTTGCTTTTTTTGTTTTAAATACTGTACAATTTATTTACAATCAGCTATGATTGCTCTACAATTATTATGCATACTCAGGAATATTGGGGGATTAAAGAAGTTAACCAATATTTATTTTATAATAACAAACATTTCTTGAATATTCAAACTGACAATTAATGAAGTTCTAAAATGTGATTGGATATTCAAATAAAAATGAATGTCAATTCTGAGTTAACATTTTTGGGGTTTTTTGGAGTTGTTTTTATTTTTAATAGTTTTAAAACATTTTCATATATTACTGACAAATATAGTCTTTAGGGATTATGTTTATAATTTTATTAAACAAAATGCCCCTAGATAATGGAAGGGTATTTATTTTATGGTTGCTAATTTAAATGCCTTAGTAAGACTTCCAAGATCAATGTGTGGTGATACAGTTGATGGCACTGGACATTTATTTCCACAATCTTCTAATTCACCTTTTCAGCACAGTAGAATCAGAAAGGAGAAAACTTTGTTTTTCAGATTCCCTTGCAGCTATAGTTCTGTATGCTTCCTACATTTTTACCAATTAGACATAGCCTCAAAATTTCTGGAAAAAAATATGAGATCAGTTTCCAGATGCTTCTTGCTGTTTTTTCTCTGCAGGCAAGCAAGGTGGTGAGGATGTGAATACTCCTCCTTCCTTTCACACATTATCATAACAGCCACGTTTCTGCTTCTTTGGTGTTGGAAAAGCAGCTGCAATGGAAGTTAGCTCACAGGCCTTGGTTTCCTGGTCCCTAGACCTTAACTACTGTGCTGTATGTTTGTCCTTAGTGATTTTAGAAAGGCCATTGAAAGCTGGGTGCGGTGACACACACCTGTAATCCCAGTACTTGGAAGATTGACACAGGAGGATCGCAGGTTAGTGAGGCCCTCAGCAACATAGTGAGATCCTGTTTCAAAATAAAAAATAAAAATAGGTCTGGGATATAGTTCAGAGGTAGAACGACCCTGGGTTCAAGCCCCAGCACCACACATACACATACGAAGAGGCATTTGATTAAATTTTCTATATTCTTGGTTGTGGTAGAAGTAGTGGCTCCCCAAGTGGTGTTCTGGTACTCATCCATAAAGGACCATTTTACAGCATGCTCTGCTCTGCTAGCTTTTCTACAAATTTTTAAAATACCTAATTTACTATATTATAGTTCTTTTTCTAGTCAGGCATGGTGGTACCTGCCTGTAGTTCCAGAACTCAGGAAGCTGACACAGGAGGAACACTTGAGCCCAGGATTTTGGGGCCAACCTGGGCAACATATTGAGACTCTGCCTCTTAATGAAAAATAAAAATTTCTTTCTTATTAAAATATATCATGGAGTTCTATCTTATGCTGAGCCTGTCTGATAGAATTAGTATCTCTTTCATTATAGAAGTTTTATTAATAATCTAATATAATGATTATATATGTGTAGATATATAAACTATATATAAATTATATATATTATAAATTATATATTATATATACACATATATAATCATTATATTATATTAGATTATTATTAAACTATATATATAGTTTAGTTTTGAATTATCTCCATTACATTTGTATCTTTTGCATACGATTGCCAAAGGGTCTTTTGTTAGCATTTCTTGCTAATTTGCTGCAGGTCTTCGCTGGTCCTGATCCTCCTGTCTCAGCCTCCCGAGCACTAGGATTATAGGCATGCACCGCTACGCCCAGCCTTTTGTGAGCATTTCTGTGGGATAACCCCACTGCCCCTGGCATTTGTGTCTGAAAACAGAAATCATCAGAAGAGCTTATAATATGCTGTCCTGGAATTGCAAGGAGGAAGGGAAAGATTTGGAGGGATATAGATATTGCAGCACATGACCTTACTCCTACCACCAGTTATCTCTCCGTGCTGTCATTAACTAGTCTCCAATCACTCCTCTACTTCTTGTCCTTTGCCAACCCACCTCCAGTCATTCTTCTAGGTGATTTCAATATTCATGTGGACATTCTACGCAAGGACCTTTCACTGAACTCTTCACTTCCAATGAATCCATCTTCTATTCCTTCTCAGTCATTCATTTCCATAGTAAATAAAAGTCTTTGTCATTACCAATAAATGCATTACCTCTAAAATTTCAATTTCGTAATTTTCTCTGAAGATCATTTCCTACCTTTCTACCCTATTTCCTCTAGTCCATCTCTACAGGGCCCTTTCATTTCCTTCATTTTGCATCCATCATTATGACCATTTCTTTATGGAATTAGTTAACCTCTTTTTCTGTGTCTTACAGAATTGTTGTTCTCTGGAAAAAAAAAATCTCAGTCTGGTTAAATTCAAATTTCAAAACACTTCAGTAGTAAGCCCACTCAGCTACATGTACCGAGAGACAACCTTAAATTGTGCTAAAATAAACACAAGTGAGCCATTAGCACTGCCAGATAATCGTATTTATTTTCCTATTGTGTTTAATTTTTCATCATCTTTAGTGATGATTTCCTAGCCAGTTCTTCTCTCCTCAGATTTGTTGGTTTTGTTTTGTTTTAGTTTTTTTTTTTTTGCAGTGATGGAAATCCAACTCAGGGCACAGGCTAGGCAATAATAATAATAATAATAATAATAATAATAATATCTTAGTTGGATGTACTACTGTTGTTATATTTTTTGCAGGCAATGCCTATATCACATCAATTCCACTACTCTGCCCTTGGTAAGCTACTGCTAGAAAGTAACTTCCATATTTGCCTATCTTCAAATTTATCAACTAATTTGAGTTCATCAGCATGGAGTCTCCCTACCTTCCCTTTGAGATAGACGCACTGACCCTGCTTCTACTTGAGACTTAATCACTCAACCTGCCTATAGGATGAAATTTCCTGTCAGCTACTCAAGGACATCACTCCAGGAATTTTATTCCTGTGTTGTACATCATCAACTTTTTGTGATGGATTGATTAGACATGGAATGTATAAAAAAGAGGAATCAACAATCATTTCAAGGAGTTTGGCCTGAGCAGTAGCAAAAGTTAAGCTGGTTTGGAATGAAAAAAAAAAGTATCATACAGCTTGGATCATGATAAAGAAATACCTAGAAGACACTGTATTAAAATAGGGATGCTCAGTAGAGAGACAGATGTGTGAGTCTGCAATTCATGGGAAAGGTTGCATCTGGAGATATATATTTGGAGTTTAACAAACAACCAATGCATAGTCTGTAATGGTACTAGATAAATAATACAGAAAAAAGGAAAATGCTAGGATCCTTTGGTCATTTACAAATTAAAAAGAAGTTTCAGTAGAGGGAAGTCGAAAAGGTATGTCAGTAAGAGTTGCAAGAACATTAAGAAAGTGCCTTAAAAAAGGAATGTAGCAATTGAGAAGCAAAGTTTAAAAAAGAAAGTATTTCAAGAAAGAATGATCAATTGTGTCAAATGCTGCTGAGAGGACAAGCAAAGCAAAATTACAATTGGATTGAGTAACATGATGATCAGTAATGACTTTGAAGAAAGCAACTTCTTTATGAGGGAGAAATCATAAATGGAATAATACAATGGGATGTGACAACACAACAACAACAAAAAGATAAATCCCTCCCTTCTGCTCTGAGGAGTTCTGCAAAGGAGAACTGGAAAAATAGTGCAAGATTATGATTTCTAAGACTATGAGAGAGGCAACTGATGGTGGGGAAGAGAGATATAGTCAAGCATGTGCTCAGGAACATAAGGAACAAGGGTCACTGCTCAAAGAATGGCATTAACGTATACTATGCTACCAGTGACCAGGAGGGTTTATATAACAAACATTTATCCCACATGCTGTATAGGTTGCACTCTGCAAATATTCTATACTAAGGAAGATTTTCAGCTTCTTTGCACAACTCTGAGAAGGATGAGGTAATGTAGAGGGAAAATCCTTAACAATGACAAATTGAATTTTCTAGCCATACAGGAAATGTAGATGCTGAGGCAAATGTAATCTAATTTTTTGAAAAGTAGGTAATAAAACATTTCCTGTACACAAGTCTGTGGTGTAAAATTTATACCAGGTATAATAAAATGTCAGCTTTCACAACCCTCCTAAATAAATGTTGAAAAAATGTTTTAAAAATATGTATTTGAATGAGTGTCATTACCTTGGCATATCCAGGACACCTATATATTTTTGTCCAGCCCCAAAGCAAAGCTCTATTGGAGAGAAACACTTGAGTAGTTGCCATGGTAATAGAAAAAGAATAGGAAAAATGGGAAACATTGAAAATTCTGAACAATAGTCACTGATTAATATAAAAGAAAGGGAGAGAGCAAAGAGTTGTCAAAGTTTACACTTTGATGGGACAGAAGAAAAAATCAAATAAATGCCAACCTGGTAGTCGGTTAACCTTATACCATTCGTTGTACATCTATCAAATGAAACACTCTGCTCAGTAACAAATTTCTACAGCCATAGGGATTTAATTTTAGGATAATAATTATCTATTTGGAGGGAGACATAAATAATTTAGTAAAATTTTTCAACACACCTATAATAGAGTAAATTTTATAATGTAAAATGAGAATGTAATTATTTCATCTTTACCAGAAACCAGAGAAGATTTCACTAATAAGTAGAATTCCCAAAACTAGAAGGAATAAATAGTCGTCAAAATATTTTTTCTCAAAGTTTCATAATTTGCATGCACATACATTTTAGGTTTCCTTTTTTAAGCTAGTTACCTAAAAATTTAATCATTTGTCCCATGACCTTCTAGAATTCTTATTTTGGCAATTAAGCCTCTGTTTTCAGCTTATCAATGATGTCTATGATGGATTAATAAAGTCACAACTGAATTCTGCACAGATTTTTAACATACTTTTCCATAATGTATCAAAACATTGCTTACTGAGAATAGTCATGTTATCGATTATGTATCTGCCAATCCATAATATTTAATAAAACAATTATATATATTAACTTTCCCCAATGATCTTATACATTATCTTATTATATCTTTCTATCAACTCTGTGAAATAGATTTTGTACTTACCCAGTTTTAAAGCTAAAGTAATTGAGGTTTATATTGATCTTTCATAAGATCATACAGTTAGTAGAGATAAATCAGAAGATTGAATATATGCTCCCTGACTATGTAGTTTATGCACGTAAGCACTCCTGCTGCCCCTATGCTCTGAAGCTTCTTTTAATGAGTTTGTTACACACAGCTACTCAATTTTTGTTTTTCTTTAGTAATATTTTATAAATAAATAGGAAGTAAAAAAACAAAATAAGTTGTCATCTTTGTTAATAGCAACTATTGCAATTAACATATTAGCTTTATAGAAAAATAAAAAAGAATGCTGTACCTTTGGGGGAAAATACTTCAAATTGTTTACCATTTTAAGGCAAATAATTAAATATTCAATAGTCTGAGTGCTATTAAGTGGAAGACTGAATATTCCCGTGCAATCTAAATTCTAAGTATGGCCAGGGGCACTATGAACAGTTCAAAGAATAAAATCTCTAGCCTGAGGAATCCTAATGTGCTTTTTATAGTTCAGTAGGGACAAATACATACCAGCAGTGATATTTTCAACAGATATAACATCATTGGGTTATAATGATGGAGAATGAAGAGCAACATAAGTTTTAGTTTTCCAGATTTTTCTCCTGAAATAATTTTATTCTCCTGAACAGATCTATGATTAAGGTCACTGCATAAAAGGAAAAATTTCAAGAAAAAATGGATTTGGCTTTTGCAATCAGATAATATTTTAATACATCATGATTCATGACTCATTAAATACATAAAAGGATTCTGCATGTATGCATTTAAATTCTAACAGAAAAAGTACTAGAAACAGAATGCAGAGATAAGTTCATTTTCATTGGTATTAAACTTAGTTATTTGTATTTGATTAAATGGAGAAAAAGAGTTTTAAAAATTTCTTTCCCCATTGAGAGGCTCAAGAACAGAATCTTAGACTGTTTTTATGATTGTACCAGACACAATATTGAATGCTAATCCTAGGCACCCCAATCCAGTCTGCCTCTATAAAGAAAATGAACTAAGACCCAGATTGTTGAGTTCACATACAAAATTATTCATTCAGTGAGTATTTATTGATTCCCTATTATAAGTCAGTTAATGTTATATATTAACAAGACAAATTTCTAGGTCTTATTGACTATAATTTCTGATGGACAGCACCAGAATTAATGGCAGAACTAGGGAAGACTAAAACATTGAGCTGTTTTTACTAAAAGAAGTGAAAAAATTGAAATAATTGGTAGTTTGCTTTAGGGAAAATTCTTATTTTAAGGTTAATTCTTAAGAAAATCATAAATTATGTTTATAGCAGCACAATTCATAATAGCTAAATTATGGACCCAATCCAGGTGTCCATCAACAGATGAATGGATTACAAAATTATGGAATATACATGCAATGGAATTTTTCTCTCAATAAAGAACAAAAGTATGTCATTTCCAAGAAAATGGCTGAACCTGGAGAACATTATGTTAAGTGAGATTAGCCAGTCACAGAAAGTGAAGGGTCATATACTTTATCTCATATGTGGAAGCTAAGGCGTAATCAGGATACAAGAGGGACTTCAGGTAATGAAGAAGAAACATCAGTGGAGCCAGGGAGGGGGGTGGGGAGAGGGAGAATTAATGAAGGAAATGCTGCATTGATATTATGTACATATGTGAGAATACTAATGCCAATCTCTTTATCTCCCATGGAGAAGGGGGGAGAGTAGGGAGGAAGCCGGGGTGAGCTCACCAAGAACTGTGTGCAGGTATGTCACTATCACTATCCACTACATTATGATGTGAGAATATAAGGCACCAATAAAAATATTAAAGATAAAAAATAAAGGAACCACAGGAAACTAAAGCAAAAGAGAAAATCATAAATTAGCTGAATAACTTAAAATATTAATGAAATATACAGGAATTAATCTTTTTTTATTTTGTAAGGGGAGAGTGGGAACGCAGTCCCCCACTACCACAGATTATGCAGTCGAGTTTCCCACATTTGGGGAAATGGCAGGGGTCAGCACATCCGGAGTGCAATGGAGAAGCCTCACCCTGGGAAAACCACCTTCGTGATCATGGTATCTCCCCTGCCAGGTAAGCATCAGGAATTAATCTTGAAGCTAAATAGTGCATCCTGGATGGACTTCTGAATAATCCTATTTATTAATTTAGAAAAAAGTTTGGAGAAGGGCCACATTATACAAGGGGGGATCCAAATATTGACTATTTTGCTACTGTGATATCATAGGTTTAATCAGCCAAAT
>PVJS01044351.1:0-16684 GCA_004027185.1 Glis glis | reverse complement strand
AGAGAGAGAGAGAGAGAGAGAGAGCTGAGGCTGGCCGCGAACCCGGATCCTCTGGTCTCTGCCTCCCAAAGTACTGGGATTACAAGTGTGCGCCACCACGCCCGGCTTCAACAGTATCTCTTTTGCCGTTCGCCACAATGCCTGAAATGTCCTCGTTCACCTTTTATTCTTGTGAGTCAGGGCATAGTGACTTTCTAACATGCCAATCAAAATTTAGAATGGACTAAGAAATCCTTATATTGGTTAATTAGTTGGAAGGATTTCAGGCAAGTATGCTGACATTAGGTCATAATCAGTCATTTTAACCTCAGGGTAAAGCATTTTCTTTAAATGACCAAATAGGTTTAAAGCTCAGTAATTTAATGCTAATGTGACAATTTGATAACAAAGCTATGAAATCAGTGCTCCTTAACTTTAAATATTACATCTCTGTGTGTGTATTTGTTCACTCTGCTTCTCTAGGGGTGTGTAGTTAATTATGTAGCTGGAGGTGGTACTAAGAACAGGCCGGCCGGGCGTGGTGGCGCACGCTTGTAATCCCAGTACTTTGGGAGGTGGAGACTCCCAAAGTCTCGGCCAGCCTCAGCTCTCCAGATCTCTCTCTCTCTCACTCTATCTCCTTAGTGAGGCCCTCCGCAACTTCGTGAGACCCGGTTTCAAAATAAAGTATAAAAAATAGGGCCGGGGGTGTAGCGCGGAGGTAGAACGCCCCTGCGTTCAATCCCCGGTACCGCAAAAAAAAAAAAAAAAAAAAAGAACAGGCCGTACATATATCCTCGTGTTGAGTGCAGGGCACTCCTTACAACTGAAATGGAGACTTTCTAAAGTTTATCATGGAGCCGTGGGTGGGATGGACCTCCAGTTGAGTCCTGCCCCCTCGATTATTGATCTCTGGAAAGTGCTTTAGTCTCTTTGAGTCTCAGTTTCCCCACCTGGAAAATAAAGATAGAAATAGCTCATTTGGAAACCAGGATTTCTTAATCATGACACTTTTGCCATTTTTGACTGGATAATTTTTGGTGTGGGGATTAATATATTTAGCAGTCTCTCTGGCTTCTACCCACTCAAGATCAGAATGACCTCTCCTCCCTTAACTGTGGTGATCTGAAATATCCCCAGGCAAAATCACCAGGCTGAGGACTAAACTTGTAAGAAAGAACTAACAGCCGGGCGTGGTGGTGCACGCTTGTATTCCCAGTACTTTGGGAGGCGGAGACCGGAGGATCCGGGTTCTCGGCCAGCCTCAGCTTTCTCTCTCTCTCTTTCTCTCTCTCTTTCTCCCTGTCTCTCTCTCTCTCTCTCTTTCTCTCTCTCTCTCTCTCTCTCTCTCCTTAGTGAGGCCCTCCGCAACTTCGTGAGACCCGGTTTCAAAATAAAGTATAAAAAATAGGGCCGGGGGTGTAGCGCGGAGGTAGAATGCCCCTGGGTTCAATCCCCGGTACCGCAAAAAAAAAAAAAAAGAAAGAACTAACATGTGTTCAAGGTCTTCTAGTATGAACTAATATGTGTTCAAAGTATTCACACAGTTTAATTCCATTTCTGAGCCAGCATGGTGGTGCACACCTGTAATCCCAGTACTTGGGAGGCTGAGACAGGGTTGAGGCCAGTCTTAGCAACTTAGAGAGGCCCTACTTCAAAATAAAAATTAAAATATTTAAAAGGGCTGGAGGTGTAGTTTAGAGGTAGAATGTCCCTGGGTTCAATCTCTAGCACTACCAAAACAACAGCAACAGCAACAACAACAACAACAAACAACAACAACAACAACAACAACAAAACCAGAAACATTTTAGTGATTATCTAAGGTTTTTCCTCTCCAGGTGTTATGGTTTAGAATATCCCTCCAAAACTCATGTTTTAAAAGTATGGTCCTCAATGCAGCAAGGTTCGGAGGTGGGGCATGGTAACTGAGGGCGTGGCTTTGAGGACTTATATCTGTCCATGGCCACATCTTCTCTCTCGCTTGCTCGCTGTCATGAGTTGAGAACTTTCAACTCGTTGCGCTGCCATGATGTTTGCCTTGGAGTTGACTGTCTATGGACTTAACCTCTGAAACCACGAGCCAAAGTAAACTTTCCTCCTTTAAGTCCTTCTTTCCATGTAGTTTGGTCCACAATGACAAAAATGCTAATACTCCAGGGATTCTTCTAATCATTCCTTGAGCCTGTGTGTGACACCAGTGGTGACAGATGAAGGTACAGAGTCAGGGTGACCTCTGAGTTTCCTTCTCTCATGGTGCTTCAGAGACAGGTTCACACAACTGGAACAGCTAGAGAATGACTAAGTCATTCATTGGAGAGCCTTGGAGGTTCCCTTATTTGATATCCCAACTCAGAAATATGTTTCAGACCAAACAATCGTACCACGGAAAGGTGGCAATGGTACGGAAGAGTATAAGCCATGCGCCCCAAACAGAGCTGCATACTCTTGGCAAATCCTGCTTGGCACAGTGCTGTCTCGCAGAACTTGGCTTTTACCAGTGGCTTTTATGGATTTCAGAAAGGCCCTCAAATCATCAGGTTTTCATTGTAGCAGTTATGACTTGAATCACTTACAAACAACTTTTTAGGGGAGAGAGAGAGAGAGAGAGAGAGAGAGAGAGAGAGCGAGCACAACATAGTTGATTGTTTTCTTAAGGACAACTGTATGTCGGAGCAGGAATAGTTCTTACCTGAGAATGAATTGTGTGGTTGGCCATTCCTGTTCTGCTACCTACGAGCTGGGAACAACTGGGCATCTCTAAATCTTTCTGGACTTTAGATTCCATGTACATAAATGAGGATAATTTTCACGGCCATAGATCACTTAGCCAATAGAGATTTGTCTATGTCAATATATTATCTACCTTATTTATTTTAATGGCTTTCCAATATCTTCCCAAATATCGATGTCTCAGAATTTATTGAACAATTCTCATATTGAAGGTTGCTTCTCATTTCTTTTTCTGTCCAAAACAATGGCTGCAATGAACTAACTTGCCCATAAATCTTTATAAACCTTGGCGAACATTTTTCTGGACTAGAATCGAAGTAATTGGATTGCTGATTAAATGGCAAGAGCATTTCTATTTTTATAATTTCTACAAATTGTCAACCAACAGTACTATATCTTATTTATATTTCTTCTACCTATGTAGCTCAATTGCCCACTGCATTGCAGGTTGTACATTCTCAGCTCTGTTTTAAAGATGTGGAGATGGAGTCAGGTGAAGAGAGTTTTTCAATTATCACACAGATATTATAGCTCAATGGAGATGGGCCCAAGGTGGCTTGGCTTGTTTTAGTTCACTCTGTGACACATAGCTTCTGGTAAGCGTCCACTAGTATTGTAGTCCATGGAAGTAAGGCCTCAACCATGGTGAGGTAAGAGAAGATAGCAGGAATCCTGCGAGCAAAATAGGAACATCTTTGGCCACGTTGTGCAAGTCCACAACTAGACAAGTCACTTCTTATATTGCTTTTACCAAATATTGGTTGGATACAAAATAATATTTATGAAATATGTCTAGTGTAAAAGGATGAAACAGAATAGTATATTCCCGCATGGTTTAAGAAACAGGCATTATTGCCGTGATCTCTGAAGCTCGGCAGTACCTCTCCTTGTTTCCATCTTCTCCCCTTCCCTAGAAGTAACCGCTCTACTCAGTTTTTTTGTTCATAATTTTCTTGCACTTCTCCATAGTTTTGATAATTGTTACTGAATCTAGAATAGGACCACTGTATAATGAATTCTCGAATATGCAGCGTACCATTCCAGGCACTATCTGCTAACAGCGTGCAGTACAGGGCCAGCATGGCTCTCACTTGTAGCTCTGAAAAGGAATGAAATGCTTAGCTTTACAAATTTCACATTTTATTCAAATGGAATACTACCATACGTATCCATGAACAACTTGTTTTGTTTGGCTCCATGTCATCTCCTGAGAGGGAGTCCCCATATGCTTGTGGCTGTAGCTCATTTGTTTTTGCTGCTGTACAGTACGGTGTAGTATGAACGGACCAGCATCTTTATGCCGTCTCCTGTCATTGGGTGTTTGGCTTGTCTCTGAGGTTTTGCTGTTATAAACAATGCTGCTAAATATTTTTGAAGATATCTACATTTTGTAGATATTCCCTGGAGCATAGCATGTCATCATGCGTGCAAACATTCTATGTGTTCTTAGGAAAGGAATGCCCATCTCCTTGGGAAACACAGCTTCATATTTTACTAGAGAATGCCAGATTGTTACCCTGCAGCAGGAGATGGACTTTTCCTAACTTCCTTGCCAAAACTGGATATTGTCAGGCTTGGGGAATTTTGCCAATCTGGTAGGGATGAAATGACACTTAATGGAGGTTTTAATTTTCCTTTTCCTGAAAAATAATGGGCATCTCCTTACATTTTTATTAGTCAAATAAAAATTTCTTTGTGAAGTGTTTCGTCAATCCTTTTGCACGTTTCTCTTTCAAACTTTTTCCTATTCGTTTGTTAGTGGCTCTTTTAAGTATTCCATATTTTAATTCTTTGTCAGATGTTGTAAATATACTTTTTCAAATTGCGACTTATGTTAATTTTAAAAATGGTTTCTCAGGACAGACAAAAGTACTCAGTTTTAATGTGTTTACATTTATTTTTTCTTTATGGCTTGCCTTCTTTAAATCTTAAGAAATATAAAAATATAAAGTCATATAAAAAGTCATATAAAATATTCTTCCATATGGTATTTCAAAATGTTTGTAATTTTAGGTTATACATTTAAATCTTTTTTTTTTTTGCGGTACGGGGGATTGAACGCAGGGGCGTTCTACCTCCGCACTATGCCCCCGGCTCTATTTTTTTATACTTTATTTTGAAACCAGGTCTCACGAAGTTGCAGAGGGCCTCACTAAGGAGAGAGAGAGAGAGGGGGAGAGAGAGAGAGAGAGAGAGAGAGAGAGAGAGAGAGAGAGAGAGATACAGGGAGAGAGAGAGTGAGAGAGCTGAGGTCTCCGCCTCCCAAAGTACTGGGATTACAAGTGTTGTGCCACCATGCCCGGCTATACATTTAAATCTTTAAAACATCTGCAATTAATTTTATGTAGTAATATTGTGTGTGAGGTGATGCCATCATTTATTTTTTCTTTTCATATAGCTATTGTTGCCTTCCTTCTTCATGATATTAGTGGAAAAGCATTCACTCCATCAGTTTCTGTTAACAAGAGAGGATACCCCAGCAAGGTGAGGGCTACAATAGTATGCAATATAATCACATGAATCGTATTATCTTTGGCATATTCTGTTGATTAGATGGAAGGCACAGAACCAGGTGTGGTGGTGCATGCCTGTAATCCCAGTATTTGGGAGGTGGAAACAGAAGGATCACATGTTCAAGGCTAGCCTCAATAACTTAGCGAGACCCTCAGCATCTTAGCAAGACCTGTTTCAAAATAAAAAATAAAAAGGGTTGTGAGTGTAGCTTAGAGATAGAATTCCCCTGGGTTCAATCTCCAGTATCAAAAAGAAGGAGCAGGAGCAGGAGGAGGAGGAGGAGCAGGAGGAGAAGGAGGAACAGGAGGAGGAGGAGGAGGAGGAGGAAGAGGAGGAGAACACAGACAGGTTCAAAGCTCACTCAAGAGAAAGGGATTCTGCAGAGGCATAGCCAGCTATAGGAGAAGTACATCATGGGGCCGTCTTAAGAGTCTGCTACTGCAGCAGTTGGCTTGGCCTTTATAGTTAGCATCTTTTATGTAACATTGTCTAGTTGCATGTAATGCTATGCCCCTTCACGAGCAGTATAAGGAATTTATAACAGTACTTATATACTGTTAGATTTTTGTATTACCCTCCTGGCTTTCTTTTGGGCTGGTGTTGCCACATGTTTTATTTCTATATTTTATAAATCCCACAATTAATAGCTATTATTTCTTACCTTTTTTGTAGTATTGGGGATTGAATTCTGGGGTGTCCTACTTGTTAACTACACGCCCAGCCATTTTTTATATTTTCGTTTTGAAGCAGGGTTTTGCTAAGTTGCTGAAGGTCTCGCTAAGTTGCTGAGGCTAGCCTTGAACCCACGATCCTTCATGTCAGCCTTCCAAATACTGGGATTACAGGCCTGAGTCACTGTGCCTGGCTTATTTTTACTTTAAATAACTGGTCATTCTTTGAAGATATTTTGATATGAGAAAAGTATCTAAAAAGTATTATCTTTTCACCCACACATCCATCATTTCTGGAGCTCTTCATTATTTTACATACATCACAATTTCCATCTGGTATCATTTTCCTTCTGCCCATAAAACTTCCCATTAGATTGTTTTTGTAGTACAGGCAAGATAACAATTAATTCCTTATCTTTTGTGTACCTTTAAAATATTTATTTCACATTTGTTTTTGAAAGGTATTTTTGCTGAATTGTATGTAGTACAGAATATTATTTTTTCTTAATGCTCTAAAGACATTTCTCCACTGTCAATTCAATTTGTGTACAATTCTTATCTGTCATTCTTATCTTTGTATGTGGGGAGACTTTTGTCACTAGATGAAAAAAATTTTCCCTCTATTATTGTATTTTTCTTTATTAGTGCATTATGTTTACATATAATTGTGGGATTCAGTGTCACATATTTGTATATGCACATAATGTAATTTGGTCAATTTCATTCCCTAGTACTGCCCACTTCCTTCCCCTCTTCCCTCCCCTTGATCATCTTCCTCTACTCTACTGGTCTCCCTTCTTTTTTCATGAGGTTCTCTCTCTCTTTTTTTTCTTTTTACTTTTTCATTTCTAGCTTCTACATATGGGAGAAAACACATGGTCCCTGAGTTTCTGAGTCTGGCTTATTTTGTTTAACATGATGCTCTATTACTTATTTTTATGATTTTCAACTATGATGCATATTGGCATAGATTTCCTGTTTCTTGTGCTTATAGTTCCTTGAGATTTTGGGGTCTGGGGGCATATTTGCATCCAATTTGGGTATTTTAAGTAATACTTTTTCAAATGTACATTTTTTTTTCTGTGTCTGTTGTCTCTTCTCTTCTTCAGGTATTCTAAACACACATGTAAATTAGACTGCTTGAAAATGTCTCATAGCTCACTGATCTTCCTTTTCCCTCCCTCCCTCCCTCCCTCCCTCCCTCCCTGCCTCCTTCCTTCCTTCCTTCCTTCTTTCCTTTTTTATCAGCTTTTTTCTGTTTCTCATTTAATATAGTTTCATTTTTATGTTTTCAAGGTCAGTAATTTTTTTCTTGTATTAGGTAGTCTGCTTTTAATTTTCTCCTGTGTGTGTGTGTGTGTGTGTGTGTGTATGTGAAATCACTAACATTTTATCTTATATCTAGATGTTTGATTTGGGTTTTTATATATGTCCCATATTTCTATTTAACATGCTCATACTTTCTTTTCCTTTTCAAACTTATGGGACCTGGTATAATAAATGATTTAATGTCCTCATAGACTAATTACATTGTCTCTCTCACTTCTGGGTCTATTTCTATTGATGAGATTTTCTCTTCCCATTAATGTCAAACATGTGATGGATTAGTTTCTCTCTAATAGCTGTTCCCCACTGCATTGTTACAGGATAATTAAACTGTAATGTTATCAGTACTCTAATAGAGCAGTGGGAATACAAGGGAAGTGAAGATGATCCATCCTGAGAATTAGGAAGATTTCCCAAAGGGAAATCTCTAACACATGAGCTGAGTGGCCAAGTAAGAGTAAGGAGAAAATGAAAGCAAGGAAATTTCCAGTGCAAAGAAACACACACAAAAGCGCAAAAATGAAAAAAAAAAGGCACGGAAATAGAAAAAAAGGCACAGAAATGAAGGAAGGGCTTATTAAAGGGAGATCAGGGACTCCGCTGTGGCTTGACTATGGGTAGGAAATAGAGAGAGGATGCAGGACTAATAAGTGGGGCCAGACTAAGCAATTATGTGTTTGGCCCAGGAACTTTGACTTTATTGGTTGTGGAAAAACTTGGAAGTTTTCTTTCCTAAATTGTAACAAACCTTACGTAGCATAAAAAAATATCATTTTTAGCCATTTTCAGTGTGCGATTCAGAGGCATTAAATATATTCACATTGTTGCACAACTATAAGTACTATCCATTTCCACCACTATTTCATCTTCCCAAAGAGAATTCTGTGTCCATCACAATAATAACTCCCCATTCTCCTCTCTCCTCAGCCCCTGAGAACCACTATTTCACTTACCCTCTCTATGATTTTGACTATTCAAAGTAACGCACGGAAGTGGGCTTATTTCATGACTGGCTCATTTCATTAGCACAGTGACTTCAACATGCTGTCTCATGGGTTAGAATTTGCTTCCTTTTAAAGAATGAATGATACTTCATTGTATTTATATGCTGCATTTTGTCTATTCATTCATCTGTTAGGAGCATTGGGGATGCTTCCACCGTTTGACTACTGTGAGTAATAATCTTCCTTCAATTCATCAGTGAATCTACCTGGTTCTAGTCTTTGTGCTTTGGAAGATTATTAATTGTTAAATTTCTATGATATAACACTATTCAGATTATTGATTTCTTCTTATATGAGTTTTGGTAGACTGTTTCTTTCAAGCAATGAGTCCATTCCACCTAAGTTATCAAATTTGGGGTCATGGAATTGCTCATGGCAATCCTTTAATGTTTTTAAAATTTCTATGGGGTCTGTAGTGATGCTCCCTCCTTCAACTCTGATATTAGTAATTTGTGTCTTCTCTCTTTTTTCCTTACTTAATATGTCTAGGAACTTACTGATATTTTTCATCTTTTCAAAGAAACAACTTTTGATTTTGTGGATTTTTTCTATTGACTTCTAGTTTTTAGTTTTATTTATTTCTGCTCTAATTTTTAGTACTCTTTTCTTATGCTTACTTTGGATATACCTTGTTCTTCTTTTTCTATTTTTATAAGGAGGAAGCTTAGATACTTATTTTAGATTTTTCTTCTTTTCTGTTACTTATATCCAGTGCTATTAGGTTGCCTCAAAACACTGGTTCTCCTGTATCCCACACATTTTGATATGTTGCCTTTTATTTCCCTTTATTTTAAAATATTTAAAAATTTCTCTTGAGATTTCTTCTTTGATCCACATGCTATTAAGAAATGTCTGGTGTAATTTTGGGATTTTCAGCACTATTTAATTCTATTGTGATCTAAGAGCAGGTATTGCATGACTTCTCTTGAATTTGTTAAGGTGTGTTTTATGGCCCAGAAAGTGGAGCTGTGCTATGAGAGCTGCTGGCTGAGGCAACACACACACTTTTATTTCATAAGGAGATGGCTGCCTGGCATGCAGCCCGAACTTCCCTTATCTGGAGGAGAAGGAGCTGAGGGAAGCCCCTCTGTCTCCATGATCAACCTGCTGAGAAGGTCTGCCAGATTTTACCTCCTTTGGCAAACTCATCACTGCAATGCCCCCCCCATTTGTATAACATGTTTTATCACATAGAAACCTTCTGGAAACTGTCCTTTTTTTCTAATTTAATCTCCAGCCACTGCCATAATACCAGGTCCTTCCTTCCTTCCTTCCTTCCTTCCTTCTTTCCTTCCTTCCTTCCTTCCTTCCTTCCTTCCTTCTTCTTCTCTTCTTCTTCTCTTCTCTCTCTCTCTCTCTCTCTCTGTAGTGAGGATGGAACCCCAGGGGCATTTATCTCTGAGCTATACTTCCAGCCCTGTTTTATTTTTTAATTTGAAACAGGGTCTTGATAAGTTGCTGAGGGTCTTGCTAAATTGCCAAGGCTGCCCTCAAACCTGCCATTCTCCTGTCTCAGCCTCCCAAGTACTTGGATTACAAGCATGTGATACCACACCCCGCTCAGATTTTTTATCTTCCTGAAGTAGAACCCTCTTTCTACCCTTTCACCACAGCTTGGTACTATTTTTTTCCCACTATGTGGCTTCCCAAATGGAATCCAGCATGGCAGGAACACAGTACATGCCTTGGAGTCTGACAGACTTGGGTTGGAGTCTTGACTTTGTCACTTACCAGGTGAGGGATCTTGCATGTGAAACTTAAACGTTCCAGCCCCAGTTGCCAGATTTGAATAATTGAATATTCAAGTCTCTATCTTGTAATACTTTAAGATTGCAAACAAAAAGCAACTGGAGTCTTTGGTACATGCATCAGGTTCACAAGTGGTAGAATGATGAATATCTAGTCCACCATTCGTTGACCAACTACCACACAGAAAACACACATTTCTACATGCATGTGAATGTACACATAGATATTATGTGCATTTAATAAGGTTGTGTCCCCACTTACACCACTGCTCATGTGAATAAAAGAATGCCCCTTCTTTGCCCACAACCTAGCTGTTTCCCAGGAGTTTCCTCCTGGTCTAGTTGTGGGAAAACTTAAACTTGTTTTTTTTGGAGGACAATCCAAGATGGTGATGGAATAGGAGCCCCTAAATGAGCCTGCCTCAAAATCGTCTTGGGGGCTCAGAACTGAACCACATTGCACAGCTATAGAAGAACCAAAACCCAATATCCAGTAACCTGAGTACAACTACAAAGACACAGAGTCTACCAGTTATAGAATCCCACAGAAATCTGCAATCCCATTTTGGCAGGATCGGTAAGAAGCCATCTTCCCCTGGACCCTACAGCAAGGGCTAATAGCACCCCCCTCCACCAGCAAATCGGGGCGAGGAACCGGAGAAGAATTCTGTGAGTGGTGGGGCCACCCCAACAGCAGATCGTGAATACTCTTCAAAGGCTGCCCTAGCATGGGCTCGTGATAGAGCCACTCACTTCCCCCGCACCACAGCTACAAGCCCGTGTGATCCTCAGCACCTCACCTTGGAGCCCGGGCACCCTCCAGCTCCACTACCTGAGACCTGGGCGGCCCTCCACACCCTGCCTCAGACCCCCGCGCCTTCTGGCCAACCCGGGCAGCCCTCCGCGCCCCGCCTTGGACTCTGGCGCCCTCCAGCGTGACCCGGGTGGCATTCCGCACCACGCCTCAGACTCCCGCACCCTCTGGCCAGACCTGAGCAGCCCACCACACCCCGCCTTGGACTCCGGCAGCGCTGCCACCCGGGTGCCCCTCCGTGCCCCACCTTGGACCCCCGCACCCTCCAGGTGACCCGGGTGGTCCTCCACGCCTGCCTCAGACCCCTGCGTCCTCTGGCAATGCCACCTGAGACCCAGAGCCAGCACCTCTCTTGCCTGACTCTGTGTCACACTTCAGAGCCTGGATACCCAACGGTGCCACCACCCGAGACCAGTGCGACCCTCCGGGCTGCCTCTGAGCCAGGGCATGCTCCAACACTGCCATCCAAGATCTGGGAGCCCGCGATCCTCCCTGGGGCCCGCGCGATCATCTGTGCTGTGCTTCAGAGCCTGTGCACTCTCAGGAGACGCCACCTGATACCCGGAGCCCGCACCCTCCTAGGGCACGTGTGAGATCCTCAGCGCCACGCATCAGAACCCAGGCACCCTCCAGCGATGCCACCCGAGACCCAGAGCACTTGTGCATGCCTTGGGGCCCGGGCGATCCCCAGCACCCATGCCTCGGAGACCGGGTACCTTCCTGGCACTGTCACCATGCTTCGGAGCCCACACTCAACACTGTGTCTCAAAGTGCTCCTCACATGCCAACACCTGAGCTCGGAGCCTGTGTGCCCCCCTCCCACACCGCACCCTGGTCAACCAGACAGGAGGGAACCACAGCCTGCAGTGTACCGACCCAATTGGGACTACAGGGATCATCAAGAGGTCTTATACACAGGAAGATGATGTGGAGGCAACAGAAACACAAAATTGAAAACACTGAAAATACAAGTATGAGGAACAGTAAGGAAACAAGAAACACAATGCATCAACAATTGAGATTACTGATACTGACCTGCAGGAAATGCAAGACAGAGAATTCCGAATTTTGATCTTCAGAATGATGAAAAGACTCAAAGAAAGCATAGAGGAGATGATGGAGGAAGTTGAGGTTCTAAGGAAGAATCAGAAAGAAACTCTGAACGAAATGAGGGAGTCAGTAAATGAATTAATGTCTGCAATAGAAACCAACTCTAGTAGGTTTGACCATATAGAAAACAGGGTATCACTCCTGGAAGACATTTCATTCA
This sequence comes from Glis glis, assembly GCA_004027185.1. Lineage (NCBI taxonomy): Eukaryota > Metazoa > Chordata > Mammalia > Rodentia > Gliridae > Glis > Glis glis. The sequence goes on along the minus strand of PVJS01044351.1, from coordinate 4,625 downwards.
AAACTGAGAACATAGTCAATGATATACAGAAGATATTACAACAACACATCCTGGCTATCCAAAAAGTACAGGACAATACAAGACATCCTAATCTAAGGATAAAAGGAATTGAAGAAGGTTTAGAAGCACAGACCAACGGTATCAGAAACCTCTTCAAAGAAATAATTTCAGAGAATTTTCTGAATATAGAAAAAGATTTGGACATTCAAATACAGGAGACATATAGAACACCGTAACGACAGGACCAAAGAAGGACCACCCCACACCATGTAATAATTAAAATGACTAATGTAGAGACCAAAGAAAGAATCCTAAAAGAACAAAAGAACGGGTGACTTACAGGGGTGAAACAATAAAAATCACCCCAGACTATTCAACCTTCGTTAGGAATGCCAGGAGGGATTGGTATGAAGTACTCTGGACTCTGGAAGAAAACAAGACTGATATATCCAGCAGAGCTATCACTTAAAATTGATGGAGAAATAAAAATGTTCCATGATAAACAAACATTTAAAGAATTCATGAGGACCAAGCCAACTCTAGAGACAATCCTAAAAGAAATAAATCACAAAGAAGGAAAAACAAGCAATTTTCAGAACCACAGGAGAGGTGAACTCCATCAGGCAGGCAACTAAACAAGGAGATTTGTCACTACAGCAAACAGAAAATACAACTCAAAATGACAGAAAACAAAAGTCATATCTCAATAATAACGTTGAATGTCAAAGGACTCAACTCCCCAATTAAAAGGCATAGACTGGCAATGTGGATTAAAAAGAATAACCCAACTATATGCTGCTTACAAGAAACTCACCTTCTAGCCAAAGCTACTCATACGCTAAAGGTAAAAGGATGTAAAAACATATACCATGCAAATGGAGATCGAAAACAAGCAGGGGTAGCAACGCTTATATCTGACAAAACAGACTTGAAGCTAACACATATCAAAAGAGACAAAAAGGGTCACTTCTTACTAATAAAAGGAACAATCCAACAAGAAAATATAATAATAGTAAACATTTACACCCCAAATGTGGGCTCACCCATATTCATAAAACAAAGTCTTCGGGACATCAGGTCCCAAATAGACCCAAACACAATAATATTGGGAGACTTCAACATACCGCTCATGCCACTAGATCGATCCTCTGGACAAAAGATGAATAAAGACTGTTCAGACCTAAAGAAAACTATAGACCAAATGGATCTAATAGACACATACAGATTATTTCAACCAGCAACACCTGAATACACATTTTTCTCAGCTGCCCATGAACATTCTCCAAAATAGACCACATACTGGGTCACAAAGCAAGCAGCAGCAAATTCAAAAGATGTGATATAATTCCCTGCATCTTCTCAGATCACAATGGGATGAAATTGGAAATTAACAACAGGAAGACCAAAAGTAATCACATAAATACATGGAGACTGAATGATACACTTCTGAATGAGGACTGGATCAGAAAGGAAATAAGGGGAGAAATAAAAAAATTCCTGGAATTAAATGAAAATAGAGACAAGGCATACCAAAATGTATGGGACACTTTGAAGGTGGTGTTAAGAAGAAAATTTATAGCACTGAGTGGCCACATAAGAAAAACCGAAAACATCCATATAAATAACCTAATGACACACATCAAGGATCTTGAAAAACAGGAACAGTAGAAGCCCAAAGCCAGTAGAAGGCAGGAGATAACTAAAATCAGAGCAGAAATTAAACTAATGAAATGGAGAATAAAAAACAATACAAAGAATCAACAAAACAAGAAGCTGGTTCTTTGAGAAGATTAACAATATTGACAAACCACTAGCTAACCTAACCAAAGAAGGAGAGAATCAACCCAAATACCAAAATCAGAAATGAAAAAGGGGATATCACCACAGATAGTGGAGAAATCCAGAGGATCATCAGAAACTACTTTGAAAACTTATATTCCAATAAAATGGAAAACATGGAAGAAATCAACAGATTTCTAGATACATACAACCTACCTAAATTGAACCAAGAGGATATAGAAAACCTGAATCAATCAATAGCAAGCACAGAGATAGAAACAGTAATAAAAAGTATTCCATCAAGGAAAAGCCCAGGTCCAGATGGTTTTCTAGCTGAGTTTTACAAAACCTTTACAGAGGAAATACAACCTATACTTCACAAGCTATTCTGTGAAATTGAAAGAGATGGAATTCTTCCAAATTCCTTTTATGAGGCCAACATCACATTAATACCAAAGTCAAATAAACATATCTCAAAAAAAAGAAAATTACAGACCAATATCATTAATGAACATAGACACAAAAATTCTAAATAAAATTCTAGCCACGTGCATTCAAAACCATATTGAGAAAATTGTACACCATGACCAAGTTGGTTTCATCTTAGGAAAGCAGGGCTGGTTCAACATATGCAAAGCAATAAATGTTATTCACCACATAAGTCAAACTAAAAACAAGAATCACATGATCATTTCAATAGATGCAGAAAAAGCGTTTGATGAAACTCATCACCCATTCATGTTAAGAACTCTCCAGAAAATCGGAATAGAAGGAACATACCTCAACATCATTAAGTCAATATATAAGAAATGGGGGAAAATTGCTGGAATTCCCCTTAAAATCAGGAACAAGACAAGGATGCCCACTATCACCACTCCTTTTCAATATAGTCCTCAAATTCTTGCCAGAGCAATAAGAGAAGAGAAGGATATCAAAGGAATTCAAATAGGAAAAGAAGAATTAAAATTATCTATATCTAGAATACCCAACAAACTCAACCAAAAATCTACTAGAACTGATTAACAAATTCAGCAAAGTAGCAGGATACAAGATCAAACTAAAAAATCCGTAGCTTTCATATATGCCAACCATGAATCCACTAAGAAATCCAGAAAACAATTCCATTGACAATAATTTCAAAACCAATCAAATACCTAGGAATAAACTTAACCAAAGAGGTAAAAGACCTCTAAAATGAAAATTATAGAACACTGAAGAAAGAAAGCAAAGAAGATCTTAGAAGATGGAAAGGTCTCCCCTGCTCTTGGATAGGCAGAATAAATATTATCAAAATGGCCATTCTACCAAAAATTATCTACAGAGTCAATGCAATCCCTATCAAAATACCAACATCATTTTTCACAGGTCTAGAAAAATCAGTCATTAATTTCATATGGAGAAACAAAAGACCCAGAATAGCCAAAGCAATTCTCAGCAGTAAGAACCATGCAGGAGGCATCACAATTACTGACTTCAAATTATGCTACAGAGCTATAGTAATAAAATCAGCATGGTATTGGCACAAAAACAGACACATAGACTAGTGGAACAGAATAGAAGATACAGAAACAAGTTCACAAACTTTATAGCCAATTGATTTTCGACAAAGGTGCCAAACACATACGTTGGAGAAAGGACAGTTTTTTCAAGAAATGGTGCTCGGAAAACTGGTTATCTACCTGTAGAAAAATGGAACTAAATCCTTACCTCTCACCCTGCACAGGAGTCAACTTGAGATGGATCAAAGACCTGGAAGTTAGACCAGAGACTGTGAAATTACTAGAGGATGGCATAGGTTCAACATTCCAACATATAGGCACAGGTAGAAACTTCCTCAACAAGACCTCCAAAGCACAGGAAATTAAAACAAGAATTAATAATTGGGATAGCATTAAACTACAAAGCTTCTGCTCATCAAAGGAAACCATCAAGAGCCTAAAGAGTAAGCCTACAGAATGGGAGAAGTTCTTTGCAAGCTATTCCTCTGATAGAAGTCTAATATCTAGGATATACAAAGAACTTAAAAGACTTTACACTAAAAAAAATCAATAATCCTATCAAGAAGTGGGCAACTCAAATGAATAGACACTTCATGAAAAAAGAGATACAAATGGCCAATAGATACGTGAAAAAATGTTCAACATCATTAGCAATCAGGGAGATGCAAATCAAAACTACTCTAAGATTTCATCTAACCCCAATTAGAATGGCAATCATCAAGAAGTCAAACAACAACAAATGTTGGCAAGGATGTGGGTAAATTCAGACTCTTCTACACTGTTAGTGGGATAGCAAACTAGTTTAACCACTATGGAGATCAGTGTGGAGATTCCTCAGAAAACTGGGAATGGATCCACCATATGATATGGCTATACCACTACTGGGTATCATACCAAAGGGATTGAAACTAGAAAAGTACAGTGATATATGTATACCCATGTTCATAGAAGCACAATTCACAGTGGCCAAATTATGGAACCAACCTAGGTGTCCATCAACAGATGAGTGGATTACCAAATTATGGGAAATACACACAATGGAATTCTACTCAGCAATAAAGAAGAACAAATAACACCATTTAAAAGAAAATGGAAGGATCTGGAGAACATTATGTTAAGTGAGATTAGCCAATCACAAAAAAGAAGGGACATATGTTTTCATTAATATGCACAATTTAGGGAGTAGTGGGGACACAAAAGGGACTCCAGATGATAGTGGAGAACCCTCAGTGGAGCAAGGGAAGTGGTACAAGGGAAGGGGAAGGGCAAGAAAGAAGTGAATCAATGGAATTACTATCATAAACAATGTGCACATATGAGAATATACCAACATCATTCTCGGTACTC
>PVJS01044349.1:0-16684 GCA_004027185.1 Glis glis | reverse complement strand
TGTGTGTGTGTGTGTGTGTGTGTGTGTGTTTAATACTGGGGATTGAACTCAGGGGTGTTATGCCTCCAAGCTATACTCCCAGTCCTTTTTATTTTTTATTTTGAAACAGGGTCTCACTAGGTTGCTGAGAGTCTCATTACTTTGCTGAGACTGGCCTCAAACCTGTGATCCTCCTGTCTCAGCCTCGCCACTGCACATAATGAATTCTAAAAATTTTTGGTGTCATGTTTAAGGTTTTCTATATGTAAGATTATATTATCCATAAGTTGGATGCCTTTAATTTCTTTCTTTTACCTAATTGCTCTGGCTAGGATTTCTAGTACTATGTTGACTAGAAGTGGTGAGAGTAGGCATCTTTGTACTGTTCCTGATCTTAGAGGAAAAGCTGTAGACTTTTCAACAATGAGTATGATGTTAGCTGTGGGCTTGCCATATATGGCTATTGTGCTGAGTACATTCCTTCTGTACCTAGTTCATTGAGAGTTTTTATCAGGAAAAGATGTTGAATTTTATCAAATGTTTTTTCTGCATCTATTGAGATGAACACATTTTTTTGTTCTTCATTCTATTAATGTGTTACTATCAAATTTATTGATTCATCCAGGCGTGGTGGTGCATGCTTGTAATCCCAGTACTTGGGAGGCTGAGACAGGAGGATCCCAAGTTTGAGGCCAGCCTCAGCAACTTGGGGAGGTCCTCTGCAACTTAGTAAGACTCTGTTTCAAAATAAAACATAAAAAATAGGGCTGAGGGTGTATTTCAAAGGAAGAGCACCTCTGGGTTCAATCTCTGGTACAAAAAAATTATTGATTCAAGAATGTTGTGCCATCCTTTCATCCCAGGGACAAATCCTGCTCAATCATGGTGAGTGACCTTTTAATGGATTGTTAAATTCAGTTTGCTAAGTATTTGTTGAGAATGTTTTCATCTATGTTCATCATGTGATTTTCTTTTCTTGCAATGTCTGGCTTCAGTATAAGGGTAATAATGCTGGCCTTGGAAAAATAGTTTAGAAATATTCCTGTCTCTTCAATTTGTAGAAGAGTTTGTTCTAAAGAGTTAGTTCTTTAAATGTTTCTTAAAATTCAGCAGTGAAGCCATCAGGTTCTGGGATATTCTTCTTTGATGGGAGTTTTTTAAATAACTGATTCAATCTATTTACTGGGTATTGGTCTCTTCAGATTTTCTGGTTCTAGAATTTCCATTTGATTTTTTATAACTTGTATTTCTTTGCTGAGGTCTTCTATTTTTTCATTTGTTTCAAGATAATTCATAATTGCTTGCTTGAGTATTTTTTATGATGGCTTCTTTAAAGTCCTTGTTGAATCATTCCAACACCTGTGGCATCTTTGTGTTGACATCTGTTTATTTTCTTTTCTCCTTCAAGTACTGGTATTTGTGGTTCTTGCTATTATGAGTTATTTTCTATCACATTTTGACATTTTCAATGCTATGTTCAAAGACAATTTTATTTACCAATTCTACTTAGTAGGCAGTTAATCTTTTTAGATTTATAGAGCATAGCTTCTGGCCTACTTTTGTAAGCTGTAGTTTCAATGATGGTTTCAATTTCAGAGCCTTTGTAGTTTTATTTGGGTCTGTTTAGCTTATGTGTCACACAGAGGGCCCTGTGACAGTATGGGTGCAATTCCATGGTTTAAGTTTCGAAACTTTTTGGATGTTTGTTCTGGTCCATTTCATGTTATGACTGGTCAGGCGTCTGCCCAGCATTTCCTATGCAGGTTTAAAAAATCCCCTTCTCCATCTATCTCTTTTCCTAGATTCCTAGATTTTCCTTGACTCTCCAATTGTAAGAGTGAGGAGCACTGCCCTGTTTCCACTGAGCAGGGATAAAAGTCCCAACTCCCCATGATGTCTCCTCTGATAATGAATTAGTAAGAGTGGGGAGTGGCACTTTAGGTCCTATACTGCTGCTGGATAGGCAGCAGGAGGTGGACTTCCTGCCCTTTCTCTTTTGCTGCTCCTTGCATGGGAGCAAAGTACTTGCTTGAGCTCACTTGCTGCCAATAAGTAGGAAACAGGAGTTAAGACTCCATGCTTTGTTTCTACTGGCACCATTGGTGGGGACAGAAAGAGATGGCATGGGCCTGCTAGCTGGCAGTGGTGGAGACTGGAAAATGGGACTCTCCACTAAGGTCTCTGCTGGCCCTGCCAGGAAGGAACTTGTCCCATGTGTTAGGCTGTTGTAAGGCTGGTATTGTAAGATACATAAACAGCATCATGTTCCACCACCCCTTTCTCTTTCCTTTGTCTATTCAAACATTGTTGGTGGTTCTTGGTTTCAGTGTCCAATTTGGGATATATAGGAGTGTTTTAAAAATCCAGAGGATTCACCATATTGTCATTGATCAAGACCTAAAATCTTTAGTTTGCTTTCCTCTTTTCAACTTTCAGAGTTCTTTTATGATTGTCAGTTGAGTTACTTCCAACATTGTTTGGTGTACTTATAAGGGATGATCAGAAATGTGAGTCTATGTTATCTTGACCTGAACCAAAAGCTCACGTGATCCTCTGCCTTTGCTGCTGGGTATTTTCCTGGTACACTATTTCTCCATAATGGTAAACTATGTCCCAATAATGGTAAACTGTGACCTAATAATGCTTCACTATTACACAATAATGGTAAACTATGACTACAGTAATGTAAAACTATGACCTCAATAATGGTAAACTACGACCCAAATTGCATTATGGATGTTTAAATTTTTTGATACTTTTATTGGTATATTATCATCTCACATAATGTAGTTCATAATGATAGTGACATAATGTAGTTCATAATGATAGTGGCATGCATGCACACAGCACTTGCTGGACTTTCCCCTGGCTCCCTCCTCATTCCTCCACTTCCCCTACAGGGTATTGAGATTGGCATTGGTATTCTCACATATGTACATAATGTCAATGAAAGTGATTCCTTCATTGATCCTTCCTTCTCCCCTCCCCTTCCCTTAAACCACCTCCCTGGACCCAATGAAATTTCTTCTCCATTATCTGAAGTCCCTCTGGTATCCCAATTACTTCCACATATGAGAGAAAACATATGACCCTTCACTTTTTGTGGCTGGCTAATCTCACTTAACACAATTGTGATAGTTAATCTAATTTGTCAATTTGACCGGATCATAACACACCCAAGATCATGTGACTTTGGGTGTGTAACAGCAGATTAAACAGAAAGTCCTGCCCTAAATGTAGGCAGCAGGGTTCTGATAAGTACAGGACTTAGATAAAAGAAGGAGAAAGCCGCGTAGAGGGATGAGCGACTCTCCGAAGAAAACGCATCTGCTCTCGTCTGAGATTGTCGGACTCCAACTTCGCCGTTTCTCTGAAGAGCTTCTTGATCTTCTGCTCTCGTCTGAGATCGTCGGCCTCCAGCCCTTCAAACTGAAACTTCACCATCATTTCTCTGAAGAGCTCTTAGACCGCTCGACCAGCTATTGGTTCCTCTGACTCTCCATGTGCAGTCGGAACTCAGGACTACATTGTAAGCTGATCTGATAAATCCCTTTTTCCATATACTCATTCTGTGAATTCTGTTAGTCTAGTGAACCCTGACCAATACAACAATGTTCTCTAGATCGATCCACTTTCCTGCAAATAACATAATTTTGTTTTTCTTTATTGCTGAGTAGAATTCCATTGTGTGTATATCCCATAATTTTGTAATCTGTTCATCTGTTGATGGACACCTAGGTTGGGTCTATAATTTGACCATTGTGAATTGTGCTGCTATAAATATAGATATGCATGTATTACTATGATTTTATGATTTCAGTCCCTTTGGAAAGATACCCAGGAGTGGTATAGCTGGATCATATGATGGACTCATTCCCTATTTTCTGAGGAATCTCTACACTGATCTCCATAGCAGCTGTACTAATTTGCAATCCCACCAACAGTGTAGTAGAGTTCCAGTTTCCCCCCATCCTCAACAACGTTTATAGTTTTTTGACTTCTTGATGATTGCCATTCTGATTGGGGTTAGATGGAATCTCAGTGTAGTTTTGATTTGCATCTCCCTGATTGTTAATGATGCTGAACATTTTTTCATGTATTTATTGGCCATTTGTATCTCTCCTTTTGTGAAGTGTCTATTTAGTTCAGTGGCCCATTTCCTGATTGAGTTATTTGTTTTTGTAGTGTTGAGTCTTTTAAGTACTTTGTATATTCTAGATATTAGTCCTCTATCAGGGGGGTAGCTGGCAAAGATCCTCTCCCATTCTGTAAGCTTTCTCTTTAGACTCTTGATGGTTTTGTTTGAGGAGCAGAAGTTTTCAGTTTAATGTCACCCCATTTATTAATTCGTGTTTTAATTTCCTGAGCTGTGGGGGTCCTATTGAGGAAGTTTCTACCTGTGAGTATATGTTGGAGTGTTGGATCTATGCCCTCCTCTAGTAACTTCAAAGTCTTTGGTCTAATATCCAGGTCTTTAATCCATCACAAGTTGACTCTTGTGCAGGGTGAAAAATAAGGATTTACTTCTATTTATCTACAAATGGGTAACCAGTTTTCCCAACACCATTTGTTGAAAAGGCATGGTAGTGTATGCTTGTAATCCCAGTATTTGGGAAGCTGAGACAGGAGGAACACAAGTTCAAAGCCATCATTGTCAACTTGGAGAGGCTCTGAGCAACCTAGTGAGATTCTGTTTCCGAATAAGAAATAAAATTGGACTAGGGGTGTAGCTTGGAGGTAGAAGGCCTCTGGGTCAATCCTCAGGACCAAAAACAAAACAAAACAAAACAAAACAAAACAAAACAAAGCAAAACAAAAAAACCCCAAAAACAAAAAAATAAAAAAGGCTGTCTTTTCTCCAACATATGTGTTTGACACCTTTGTTGAAAATAAATTGGCTATATGTGTGTGGATTTATTTCTGTATCTTCTATTCTGTTCCATTTGGTCTATGTGTTTGTTTTTGTTCCAATACCATGCTGCTTTTATTACTATAGCTCTGTAGTATAATTTGAAGTCAGGAATTGCGATGCCTCCTGCATGGTTCTTATTGCTGAGAATTGCTTTGGCTATTCTGGGTCTTTTGTTTCTCCATATGAAATTTAGGACTGATTTTTCTAGGTCTGTGAAGAATGACATTGGTATTTTGATAGGGATTGCATTGACTCCATAGATCACTTTTGGTGGAATGGCCATTTTGATAATATTTATTCTGCCTATCCAAGAGCAAGGGAGATCTTTCCATTTTCTAAGATCTTCTTCAATTTCTTTCTTTAGTGTTTTTTAATTTTCAAGGATTTCTTTTACCTTCTTGATTAGAGTTATTTCTAGGTATTTTATTGTGTTTGAGGTTATTGTGAATGGAATTGTTTTCTGGATTTCTTTTTTTAAAAAAATACCTTTGCTTAGAATGGGTTTGTTGTGGAGGGCCTCACTAAGTAGCTGAGGCTGGCCACGAACCCTAATCCTCCTGTCTCAGACTCCCAAGTACTAGGATTACAAGCATGCGCCACCATGCCTGGCCTGTTTTTTTTTTTTTTTGGTGTTTGTGTTTTCTGGATTTGTTTCTCAGTGGATTCATGGAAAGCTACTGATTTTTTAAGATTGATTTTGTATACTGCTACTTTGCTAAATTTGTTAATCACCTCTAGAAGTCTTTTAGTTGAGTTTTTGGATCTTCTAAATATAGGATCATGTCATTTGCAAGTAGAGATAATTTCAATTCTTCTTTGACTATTTGAATTCCTTTGATATCATTCTCTTGTCTTATTGCTCTGGCAAGAGTCTTGAAGACTATATTGAAAGGGAGTAGTGATAGTGGGCATCCTTTTCTTGTTCTTGATTTTAAAGGGAATTCATGTATTTTTCCCCCATTCAATATGATGTTGGCTTTGGGTTTATTATATATCTCCTTAATGATGTTGAGGTAAGTTCGTTCTATTCTGATTCTCTGCAGTGCTTTTAACATGAATGGTTATTGGATTTTGTCAAATGCTTTCTCAGCATCTATTGAGATGATCATGTGATTTTTGTCCTTAGTTCTATTTATGTGGTGAAACAACATGTATTGATTTATGTACGTTGAATCAGCCTTGCATCTCTGAGAAAAAACCAACACGGTCATTGTGTATAATTTTCCTGATGTGGTTTTCAATGTGTATTACTTGTATTTTGTTTAGAATTTTTTCATCTATGTTTATCAGTGATATTGGTCTGTAATTTTTTTTCCTTGGAGGATCTTTATTCAGTTTTGGTATTAAGGTGATACTGACCTCATAGAAAGAGTTTGGAAGGATTCAACCTCTTTTGATTTCACAGAATAACTTGTGAAGTATTGGGTTTATTTCTTCTGTAAAAGTTTTGTAGAGCCGGGCATGGTGGCGCACGCTTGTAATACCAGTACTTGGGAGGCTGAGACAGGAGGACCGCGGGTTTGCCGCTAGCCTCAGCTACTTAGTGAAGCTCTCAGCAATTTAGTGAGACCCTGTTTCAATATAAAGAATAAAAAATAGGGCTGGGGTGTAGCTCGGAGGTAGAATGCCCCTGGGTTCAATCCCCAGTACTGCAAAAAAAAAAAAAAGTTTTGTAAAATTCAGCTGGGAGTCCCGTTGGACATGGACTTTTCTCTGATGGAAAGCTTTTTATTGTTGTTTCTATCTTTGCTTGCTATTGGTCAGTTTAGGTTTTCTATATCTTATTGGTTCAATTTAGGTAGGTTGTATGTGTCTAGAAATCTGTCGATTTCTTATATTTTTTCCAGGTAATTGGAGTATAAATTTTCAAAGTAGTATCTGATGATCTTTTGAATTTCCCCACTGTCTGTGGTGATGTCTCATTTTTCATTTCTGATTTTAATAATTAGGGTCTATTCTCTTTTGGTTAGGTTGGCTAAGGGTTTATAAATATTGTTAATCTTTTCAAAGAACCAGGTTTTTATTTTGTTGATCTTTTATATTGTTTTTTTTTAATTTTTTCTCTATTTCATTGATTTCTTTTGTGTGTGTATATGTGTGGTTCTGAGGACTGAACCCAGGGACATTCCACCTCTGAACCCACCCCTCACGAAAGATCCCTATGAAAAAAGGGACTTGCACTCCCCAAAATGTCTCTCTTTCTCTTGAGATGGCCCACAATCTCCCTTGAATGTGTATTTTCTACTTTCCTAATTAAACCTCTGTCTATGTCTCTGACTGGTGTGTTCTGAAATTCTTTTGTCAGATTAGCCAAGGACCCTGCTTATCCTGAGTTGCTGAGTTGAAGAATGGACCTGTCACCCCCATCATCTTTAGTGCCCAATGTAGTGATACAGGTCAGAGACTTTGGTGAGTTCACTAAAATGTTATTTTTCTCCCCCCTTTAATTTTTTTAATGTGTGTGTGTAAAACCCCTTTTCTTCAATTTCACAGATCAAAAGAGCATAAACGCTGTCTGCCCTATTTGCCATGGCTCCCCATTCTTGGGAGGCAGGGGGAACTTCCCATGCCATGCAGATTCAAATAGCAGTAGGGTGGCCACTAATGCTGTCCCTGGAGGCCTGGCAAAGGTCTTTGAACCCGAAAGCCATGCTGGAGCTCAATGATCCATTTTCCCTCTTCTTCCTCTTATGCAGTAGTTTTTTTTTTTTAGCTGTTGATATTTAATTTTATAAACTATGCTTAGAATAGGAAGTTATGGGATTTGGGTACAGATTTTTCCCTTTTTTTCTGGCCAAATCTACTTCCTCTTAGATGAGTGCTTGGTTATAAAAGTGCCAAAGATAGGGCACACCCCCCTTAGGCAACATACCCCAATCCTGGGTCAGAGGGAACATAATTTGCTCATCCAGATAAATGCAGATGAGGGATTGATTTCCCAGTATTTTAAGCAACCAGACATTTCACCAAAAGTGGGGTCCTTTGGAGACACTTGTTGAAGGGGACGGACCTTGGTCAAGGGAGCTACCTTAACTAAACACTACATATTTAGACCTGGTACATCTTAAAGACCAATCTTTTAGCTCTCTAAAGCTTTTGTTATAAATAAGTGTAAAGTGTCTCTTTGTAATTTTATGTGCTCTAATGAACCAGTCAGTTTGTCTTATGCAGTTAATGTCAGCTAAGGAGTCAGAACCTTGCTTAATTAAATATGATTTATGTTATTATTATCTTTCCTTCTGTTTTGTACTTAATATTTGGGAAATAAGCTAGTCTAGTTTTAAGATAGATGTAGCCAGGCAGAACAAATGCCTTCATTTGACCCTTTTGTCCTATGGTAAAGACCCCACTCTGTGATAACACTGTCTAATTGAAGGAGGAACAGCTTTATACCCACAGGGGGTAGAACCTGTTCTGCTTAAGATATGTTTTGAGTTACAGCAGACCTCATCATACCTCCTGATCAAGAGTTGAAACATTAGCTGTATACAATTTTTTATTGACATCTACCTAGTTTTTTTTATCCAGAAATGCTCTCAAGTCCTCTTAAGATCTGCAAATTTTTTTGTGTGTCATCTCTTTGTCCTTGTGAGAGTGTATGAGTGTGTATATACATGTATATGTGTCTATGTGTCATTATTATTGTAGAGTTTTTTTTTTCTTTTTTTTTGCGGTACTGGGGATTGAACCCAGGGGCGTTCTACCTCCGCGCTACACCCCCGGCCCTATTTTTTATACTTTATTTTGAAACCGGGTCTCATGAGGTTGCAGAGGGCCTCACTAAGTACAGAGAGAGAGAGTGAGAGAGAGAGAGAGAGAGAGAGAGAGAGAGAGACAGGGGGATAGAGAGGGAGAGAGAGCTGAGGCTGGCCGTGAACCCGGATCCTCTGGTCTCCGCCTCCCAAAGTACTGGGATTACAAGCATGCATCACACGCCCGGCCGAGTTGTAAGTTTTTAAGAGTGCCTAAGTTATGTGAGATCTCAGGTATATTCTTTTCATGAGGGACTTCTTTTTTTTCTGAGGACTCCAAGCAGGGTCAGTGAATCCAATAGGGGCTAATAGAGCACCCTGAAAACTGCATATTGGGATTCAAGGATGCTTGCATCCAAATTGTAAATGGAATGATCCAGCGATGTTTATTCTGATTGGGCTGCAACTTTGTGGCAGCAATGCCTAGCCACAGGTAGATTGGCAGCATGGGACAGACTGAAAGTCTGATCCCGGTACAGACCTTGAAAGTGTTTTATTGATTTTTTAGAATAACATAAGAAAATCCCTTGAAGCGCATAAATTACAAGCTTATGGATAATTCAGTATTCCTGAAAACTTATCTTTTGGGTGTATATTAAATAATTAGAATTCTTTTAAGACAGAGGACTTAAGGAACAAGAGGATGATCTTTTTATTTGCAGTACGGCTTGGCCTCAGTACAAATTCTCAGGTGGAGAAATATGGCCTAAAAATGGGACCTCAAATTCCCGTTGATCAACTTTTAACTTTGGCTTTTGGAGTTTTCAAGAACAGGGACAAGGTAAACAAAACCACTAGGAATAGGTGGGAATTATGAAAGCAGGAGAACAAGCCAAATTAATTGTCCTTGCATTGGTTGATAGACATCTGCCCCCTCAGAGATACCCAAAGGCTCCTTCAGTAAAGGAGAGAAACTCAAGACCAGGAAAATGTTACCTTTGAAAGGAGCTTGGGCATTGGATCAAGGACTTCCCTAAGCAGGGTCCACCCACACCTGGGGTATGCCCCCTCTGTAAAGAGGAAAAACATTGGGGACACGATTGTCTTCACCTCCAAAAGGGGGCATCTATTCCCATTATAGCCACCCTCAAAGACCAAGGATGCCTGAGACTCTGCAAGGTCCCCTCTGACCAGCCAAATATCACAGCAGAGGAGCCTTGATCTGGCAGGTAAAGATATCAGCTTTCTTTGGGATACAGGGGCTTAGATTTCTGCTCTGCTTGTCTCTCCTGGACCCCTTTCTGGACAAATGTGTATTGTAACTGATGTTGATGGTACCGCCAAAGCCATATGATTTACAATGCCTCTAACTTGTAGATTTGGAGAGCTAATGTTTACCCAAGTTTTCTTAGTTCTCCCAGAGTACCCCATTCTTTTGCTAGGAAGATATTTCTTAGCTTCTTTGGGAGTAATTCTTCCTAGTTCCTAATCCATATACTGTTTGAGTCAGATACTGTGATGGTTAGTCTGGATTGTCAATTTGACTGGATTATGTGACTTTGTGTGTGTTGATGAAATGATTGGTTTATGTAATGGCAGATTGAAGGGGAAGTCCTGCCCAGAATGTAGGCAGCATGGTTCTGATAGGCGCAGGACCCAGATAAAAGAAGGAGAAAGCCATGTGAAGTCACGTGTGTTTCTTCCTGAAGAAAGCACATCTACTCTCATCTGAGATATTGGTCCTCAGCTCTTCGAACTGGACCTTCACCATTGTTTCTTCAGAGAGTTTCCTGGCCTTTCCATCTTGGACTGGGACTGAATTCATTGTTGCTCTGATTCTGAGACTCCAGCTCTTGGATGCTCAAAACAGCAGCTGGTTCCTCTGTCTCTCTATGTGCAGTAGGAAACTTGGGACTATACTGCTTTGGACTGTAGTCTGATTTGATAAATCCCCCTTTACCATATATGTGTTCTGAGTTTGGTTACTCTAGTGAACTCTGACCAATACAGAAGATACTGAGTGGATCTAAGTGGTTTGCTATTCTCAACCTTAAGGATGTTTTTTTCTTTTCTTTCTTTTTTTGTGCATTGTATTACATTAAGATCAACAGTATCTGTTTGCTTTTGAGTGGACTGATCCTTAATGCATAGAAACTGCCCAATACACTTGAACAGTGCTGCCTTGGGGTTTTAGAGACAGCCTCCCCCACCTTTTCGGAAATGCTTTAGCAAATAAATTAATATCTATAACTCTTTAAAATGGAGCTCTGCTTCAATTATGTAGATGATCTCCTTGTCTTCAGTCTCTCTAAACAGGACTCTGATGACAATACTGTCAGAGTTCCTAATTATGAGCCCTTGGATTAGACAGGAAGTCAGCAAAAAGCCTTCCAAACACTCAAAACTCAAGGACTTACTGCTGTCTGTCCAAGCCCTGGGAATTTCTGACTTAGATAAGCCATTTACCCTCTATATAGCAGAGAGGCAGGATGTAGTGCTGGGAGTCCTCATTTAAAGATAGGGAGACATTCTTTGATCTGTGGCTTATTTTTCCAAACAACTGGATTCATTGTCATGTGGATGGTCTGAATACTTGCAAGCTATAGGTGCTACAGCATTCCTGTAGCACCAAATTAGCTTTTAGCTACCAAATTAATTAAATTAAAAAATTAATTAAATTAAAAATTAATTTAGCCACCAAATTAATTTTCAGACACTCACTAGTGGTCCAAACCCCCCACTAGATTAAGAGTATTTTTGAAATTAAAGGATACCTATTGCTAACTGGAGGGTGACTATATAAATATCAGGCCCTCCTATGATTACCAGGTCTCCAATGATTACCTTTAAGGTTTGCCAAAATTTAAATCTGGCAACTTTACTTCCCACTCTAGGAGGAGGAGGAAATTGACTTTTGTTACCTGGCTTGGCCACAATGTAAATTAGAAAATGGATGCTTTGTCTGTAAATGGGAAAGAAAATGGGAAAAGACCTAAATATTTTGGGGTCCTGCCCCCCGAGAAATAAACCGTGATGATATCTGATGAAGAGTCTTCCACATGGGGACATGTAGCCACCTGAATCAGTTGATTTACTGTCATACTTGACTGGTGGACCCGCACCAGACAATCTCTGCCGTATAGGCTTCCATGGCAATGGTTAAAGCCTTTCTTTCTAAAAATCCCTCTGGATGCCCATTCCATGGATACAAAAAGTAGATATAGACAGTGGGGCAAATGTAACGGCGGCCTGCTTCCGGCCCTGGCAGCTAACGGATGGCCTGTTTCAAAGCTGACATTTTTCCTCCCCTCTTTTCCTTCTGCCCCTCACCTTCTCCCCTTGTTAACAAGTAACAGGCTCATATCAGTTTACTGACCAAAGGGGTGAAGACCAGACACCCGGTGCCTGTGAGTCTGAAAAAAAAAATCAAGGATGACTTAGACATAAATTGTGTCTCTTCTGACAAGCCCACATGACCCTGAAGAGCTAACTTATAAAAGGGACTTGATTCCTTTGTTCAGGGAGAATCCAGGATTTGAGTCTGAACTCTTAAGTTTGCTGGCTTCTCCAGTTTGCTAGCAAATCAGTAAATTTCTTTTTCTTTCTTCCCAAAGGCTCGTCCCAATTACTTGATTGGGCAAGTTGGGGCATGTACCAGAATTCGGTTTCAGCCTCTGGGCAACCCAAGATGATGAGGGTCCAGCAATCTTGGATTGCTGTGGGAGTTGCTCTCACCCAGTGGTGGGATTTTTGGTGATAGCTTATGAGGTGAGAAATGGAGGGGTCCTGGACCCCTGGAGAGAACCCTGAAATGGGAGAACATGATAAGGACTTACTCTGAATAGCAGCAAAGTAGGTGGTCTCTGCTGGAGCAGTGGGGAGGGAGAGGGGCAGAGAGGAAGGAAAGGAAGAGTGGGGGGAATGGGAGCGAGAACCAGGAGTCCCTCAGGAAATGGGAGTTAACCCACTTTTTCCCAGGCTGCAAGAAGGAACTTTTTTGGTGGTTCCTTGCTACCTGTCCCATGTTTCGGCTTGTTGACACCAGGGATGAAAGGTTGGAGGAGGGAAGTGATAGAGAGCAAGATGGCTCTACAGCAGAACAGACTTTATTGACATAAAACCTGAGGAAGGGGTCTCCAGGAAAGGATGGAGCCCATATCTGCTCACAGGCTGAGGGTTTATATAGGTTAATCAGGTGGCAAATTCAATTTCTGGCAGGTAGTTCTTAAGATGGGAAAGCAGTGAGGGTATCCTTAAGATGGGAATAGGGTTTATCTAAAGGTCCCTTGTGAAGCTGGGCGTTGTGGCACACACTTGTAATCCCAGTACTTGGGAGGCTGAGATAGGAGAATCGCAGGTTCGCAGCCAGCCTCAGCTATTTAGTGAGGCCCTCTGCAACTTAGTGAGACCCTGTTTCAAAATAAAGCATAAAAAATAGGGCTGGGGGTGTAGCTCGGAGGTAGAACGCCCCTGGGTTCAATCCCCAGTACCGCAAATAAATAAATAAGTAAATAAATAAATATCCCTTGTGGTTTGTGCCAACCAAGATATAGGGGAGATCCAGTAAGCAAGATATGGGGACTTTTCAAGTAAGTGGAAAGCCTTCACAAAATGAGTGAATATTTCATAAAAATTGCTTTTTCTCTGGTCAGCCATCTAACAGCTCGGAGTGTGGGAAGCTAGTATACTGACCCAGATAATAGTTTCTAAGGGCCTGACTACATCATGGTGAGAACTTTACAGGGCATAGATGTCACCGTGGGAATACCTGAATGGTGTGGAAGGGAAAGGATGAGGAGAGGATCAGCCTTTTAAAGGCCACTGGGAGTTTGAGAGGACTGTTTAAGAAGGTAGAAGCCTGAAGGAAATGCCAATGACAGGGATAAAAGGCCCTGTGAAGACTTGGAACACACTTTTCTCTCTAGCCCCATTGGATAGAAATGTCCTAAATGAGCTATACCTTAGTTCCGTTATGATGGGAGAACGTTGATTCCTCAACTCAGGATCTGCTGGGTCCTTGACTTACATAACGGAAAAGAATTTCAGCACATGCCAGTCAGAGATGAAAAACAGGTTTATTTAGAAAAGTAAGAAATACACATTCAAGAGAGAATGCGGGCCACCCCACAAGCAAGAGAGAGGCGTGCTTTGGGAGTGTAGGATTCTTCTTTCTTTCATGGGGGTGGGCAAATGGTGAGCATGTGAGGGGGGCGAGCTTGCTTCCCTTGAATTACTGGACCTTTTAAGAACTTAGGCCTAGATTTCTCTTATCAGTCAAACATACATTTTGTAGGCTAACAAAATGTATGTACCAATTAGCAATGTATAGTGCTCTAAGTTTTACTAGACGTTTATTTACTGGACCTTTTAGGAATTTGGGCCTGGAGGAAAACAGATCTTCAGGGTAAAGGTGAGGGTCATCATGGACTTCTTAGATTTAAAGCTATACTCTCCCTTTCCTTCCCTGTTTGTCTCCCTTCTACCTATTTTTTAATCCTATCCTAACTCAATATCACTGGAATCTAGGATTCCTGGGTTTATCCCCGTGTCCTATATTTTCCTCCTCTATGGAAAAGGCAAACATGGGTCAATCACCCCAAGTGTGTTTTTCTCTAGGCTAAATGGTCCCAGTCTTTCAATCACCCTATCAAATATAACAATTCCTCACCTTACTCCTGTGTACTTCTTTTTGTTTTCTCAAGTGCTACTACTTCTTATCAGTATTTATCTCCATTTAACAGATGAGGAACAGAGGCCCAGAGAAGTGAAGTAGCTTTTCCAAGATCACACAACACATCTGTGACTATGTTGAATTTTCAACCACTTCCCAGCTAAATATGCTTATTCCACATTTCCCCATCTGAAATGAAATGTACATCACCATACTGGCCAATAAATACTGCCTAATGTGTTACTGAGTGCCTCCTCTGTGTCAGGGGCTCTTTTAATACTTCTTAAATATATTAATTCATTTAATTCCTATGATAGTCATCCTGGGTGTTAGGTAATAATATTATTCCCATTTAAAAGATAAGGAAACCCACTCAGATTAAGTAGCTTGCTCAAACCCACACAGCTTCAAAATGGCAAAAACTGAGATTTGAGATGGGCATTGTGGCACATGCCTGTAATCCTAGTACTTGAGAAGTTGAGACAGGAGGATCACAGGTTTTGAGGTCACCCTCAGCAACTTAGTGAGGCCCTCAGCAATTTAGTGAGACCTATTTCAAAATAAAAAATAAAATAGGGATGGTGGGTAACTCGGAGTTAGAATGCCCATAATACCAAAATCAAAATAAAACAAACAAACAACAAAAAAATCCCCTGAGATTTGAATAGGAGCAACGTGGCTTTGGAAACTGGGTCTTAAACTGCTATGCAATACAACCTTTCAGGCTTTAATTTTAGTCCTCCTTCCTTTCTTAAACTTGAGTTCTGGACTAGAAATCTGGATTCCAGAGAACAGATTTCCAGAACTGACTCTGCCACTAGAATTAGAATGTGTGACCTGACTTCACACATTACCTTTATACTCTGGGCCTTCTTCCGGTTCTATGAAATGGACATCTTGGACTAACTGAACTCTAAGGTCTCTTCTAGCATCTAGTCTGCTGACAAACTGACTTGGACAATGGTTAGTTCGTGCTTGAAACCAAAGTAACATTCTTAAATCTGTGAGAACCATATTCTGGAAATAGCTGTGGTCAGTCAACTTGACAGGAGGGGGAGAACATGCCAATCTTAGCTACTTCAATCTTAGACTTGTCTCTCTCATCTACTCTCTAGTCATGCATATTACCAGTTTCAGTCCCTAGAAGGATGGAATGGGCCCAAATGAAATGGGCCTTTTAGAAAAATCAGATTTCTGCTAGGGTTAGGGTTAATAATTCTCTGTCACAAAAGGAGGCAAGTCAGAGCCACCTGGATGATGTTCTATGATATTATAGCCCAGATTCAGGCCCTGAGGCCCTGTGTGACTCACCTTCCCACCCAAGTACAACTGGTGAGGCCCTTTGATAGCCCCAGCAGCTCCAGAAGTATACCCAGGATTCAGATGAGCTGCCCACTTAATGAACCCCCAAAGGCCATTGAATAGTATAGCCCCAGCTCTTGGCAGGGGTATGCTTTGGTCTTCTCCTCCCAATATTAAATGAAGGAAGCCCAGTATCTTGGATGGACTTGTCTACAGAGGATTCATAATACCATTATGCTTAGGCTCAGCCAAACTGTAGGGAGACCTTGGTAGATAGGGCTACTTAGAGAAACTTTTCACATGACTTTTGCAGCTTTATGAGTTGGCATGTAATGTCATTAATTGCAACAGTCACATAAGATCAGCAGGTATCGAAATTTTTGTGCCTGTTTGACAGCTGGTGATAGGGAGGCTCATTGATGGCTGTTATGGTTTGGATCTGGAATGCCCCTATAGTGTCACATTGAAAGCATGGTTCCCAATGCAGTGAGGTTCAGAAGCGGGGATTTTAGGCAATTATTAGATCATCAGGGTTCTGATATCATCAGTAGATTAATCTGGTGGCTTCATTCATTGATAGCTGAGTGAACTACTGGGAAGTGGGGCCTAGTTGGAGGAAATAAGTCACTGGGGGCCCTGGAAGAGTAGATTTCTTCCACCACACCCTTCTGCCATGATGTTCTGCCTCACCTCAGGCCTACAGCAATGGAGCAGGCAGAGCTGCTCCATCAGAGACTGCAACCTCTGAAACCACGAGTTAAAATAAATGTTTCCTCCTCTAAGTAGGTTGCGTCAAGTATTTTGGTGACAATGATGAAAAGCTAACACAAAGGCCAAAGAATTGTCCTAACCTCACAGGAAGTGAGTGAGTGGCCTGGCAACTGGACTCCAAAACAAGTTCTATTCATAGAATGCCTTATTGTACTGTTGTTTAGCAAATGCTAAAGACATTCCTTGATCAGTAGATTCCCCCAGCCAGTCTGGATCTCTTTTCTGACCTTGAGTATGGGAATTTTCCATACAATGTCTTAGGTTGGTGGGAGGACTGGGTAGGGTACCACAAGTAGAATAGGAATGGAAGAAGTTTGGGGTGTTAGAGCAGAGGTCAGGAGTGGGAGGGAGATGGGG